>LSYV01000278.1:7260-18821 GCA_001584585.1 Gonium pectorale | reverse complement strand
CCGCTGCAGCCGCCGGAGCCGCCTCAGCGCTCTGGCGCCGCGTTCGTGTGCGGCGCGGGGCCGCCGAGGTGACGCCGCTGCCGCTGGCGACGGGAACGTCCTCAGCAGCTGCCTTTGCCAGCCTTCTCGCCGCCCCGGCCTTCGCGGTATTGCCGGCGGCGGCGACAGCCAACTTGACTGCTGCTGCTATCGCTGATGTTGCCGCCGTGCCGGTGTTGACCTTGCCACTGCTTCTTCCCTTGGCCCCTTTGGTGGCGGCGCTTGGCGCACTGGCGACTACTGGCGCCGCCGCCGCAAGCGCCCCGCCCATCGCCTGCGATGGCTCCAGCGCCGCGTCCCTACCGCTGCCGCTGCGCCCAACACTGCTATGCCCGCTCCATCCTCCACTGGTTCCGGTCGCAGTGGTGCTACCGAAGCTGCTACCAGCGGTTGTGGTGCTGCCATTGCCGCTGCCGGCGCTGCCATCGATAGCCAAGAGCTCGACACCCGCCATGGGCTGCGACGGCGGTGGCTCGCCGCCACGTCTAACCACGGCCGGCACGGCAAGGGCGCGGCGGGCGCCGCCGGGACCCGCAGCAGCGGGCGGGAGCGAGGGGCCATGCGGCGCAGCAGGTGGTGGCGCGGCTGCCAGGCTTAGGCGAGGTCGGGGACCGAGGCGCGGCGGCGGCAGGGAGCTGATGCCGCCGATGCCGTCTACTGTGGCGGCAGCGCTGCCGAGGCCGACGCCGCCGGTCG
This sequence comes from Gonium pectorale, assembly GCA_001584585.1. Classification (NCBI taxonomy): domain Eukaryota; kingdom Viridiplantae; phylum Chlorophyta; class Chlorophyceae; order Chlamydomonadales; family Volvocaceae; genus Gonium; species Gonium pectorale. Next base: position 18,086 of record LSYV01000278.1, on the reverse strand, counting down.
TGCCGTCGGCATGGTCACGGAGCGGAGGGGCCCAACCACAGCGGCTGCTGCCAGCAAGGCCAGCTTCGAATGCTCCGCCGACGGCAGCGGCGGCGGACGCGGTGGCGTTGCCAATGCCCCCGTCCGCTGCGAAGGTTGGGTAGCTGACGGCGGCGGGCGCAGATCCAGGTCCGGATCCAGCCACAGCCCCCCTTCCAGCGGACTCGCGTGTGGATACCGATGCAGCCCGACTGGAGGTGGTGCAGCCCTGTCTGGCGACATCCGTTTCAGAGGCAGCACCGCCGCCGACAGCGCCATCGCGGCTCGGCACTGAAGCGACGTCTGACCAGCCGCTGCCGCTGCTGCTAGTGGTCGCAGCCCCCGCAGCGGCGTCCCCGCGGTCGTTTCTGCAACCGCTACCGCTGCCGTTCCGCTCACGCGCACCCGTGAGCACACCGCAGCTGATGGATGCTGCGATGCGAACGGGGATGGCCTGCCGACTGATTACTGGAGCCGCCGGCTCCTGGGCGCACGGAAGGCGGGATGCGGCGAGGGCCGGCTCCCGGTCCGCTGGTATCGACTGCATACGCCTCAGGGCTGCAGCTGCGGAGGTCCCCCTGCTGACAGCCCAAAGGCGCCTGCCGGCCGTTGACCGCGATGCCCAGCCTCGCAGCGGAGAGACGCGCAGGGCGCCGCCGCCAGCGGGGCAGGCCCCACCTAGCTGGTGTCGACCTAGACACCGGAAACACAGGTGACTGATCTCGGCCGCGCCGTGGCCGGCAAGTGTTGGGTTGAGCTGCGCCCCGATCCCGCGCGGCACGGGTTCCGTAGGCCATGCGTGGCCGTCCGAGACTCTGGCCACAAGCTGGCGAGCTTGATCGTTCGTGACCGCAGCACCCGCGGCGAGCGCTTCCGACGGCCGCTGCGCCAACAACGCCGCGGCGAGCCGCGACGACTGGGTCATGGCATAAAGGAAGTTACGTACACTCTATATTGTCGCCATTTCGCAAAAGACGACGCAAGCTGGGGCGTGAGGGTTGACGTTGACGGTCGGCGACGAGTGCTCCGAAACCGCCTTATTACATGCTGCCAAACACCTTAGGTTGACACACTGACAAGCTGACACATAGCATGTACTTGAGTGCTTTCGATGCGAACAGGGCACTATGACACGCCCGTTGTCCGATGGCGATGACCTGTTTGGGGAGGCGCTGGGAGCTGAAGATGCCAGCATACAGAAGGGGAGAGAGGATGGCATCAGGTGGAGGTCGTGGCGCGCGTTGCAACCCAACCTGACAAACCCTACCCGACCGAAACCGCGTGCGCCTGCCGCAACTACAATTGGCCGCCCGCGCTCACCCCATACGGCAGAGACGGCATGATGGCAGGCCTGGCTGAGGGCAGGGAGCTTGGAGTGCAGAAGGGATACGAGATAGGTGCGCGGGCGCCGTCGATCCCACCACTAACCCCTTTCGTGTGCGACACTTGACCCTGAACGCTCAACACCCGCTTCCAGCACCCCAAACCTGGTGGTCGCTTCTTGCCAGAGGACCCCCCAGTGCACATGTCTGGTCCGCACCGCCCTCGGCGACTGCTATCCCCGCCGACCCTTCGGCGAGGTGTTTGGCCACACATGCATTCGTCTTTACCATGGCCTTTCAATGAGAAGTATAGTCTGTCCTGCTCATTGTGTCCCAACGCGCCTTCGTTCCCCCACGCCGCCCCTGACGCACGTCTCCCCTGTCTCCGCCTGTCAGTCCCACGCCTTGGGTCCCCAACTCCGTTCCCTACCCCGCAGGCCAGGAGGTCGGCTTTTACGCCGGTTGCGTGCGCACCTGGCGGCAGCTGCAGGTGACCGCATTGCGCACTAGAAGCTGTGGAGCGGAGTGTGCTCACATGTGCAATGGTTTGGAAGCCGTACACTGCCCAAGGCGCCAACACTGTGGCGGAGGGGGCCGGGCAGGGGGCAGGGGCCCTAGGTGTCCAGGGTGATTGCGTACGGATGAGATGCTCTGGGGGGCATCGTCATCGCGAATTTGGCGAAGCCAACGCTCCTGCGGTTGCTGGGCGGTTAGCGGCCCTAGAGGCTGCTCAACCATAGTGCCCGCATGCGCCCCGTGGGTGACGCCCAACACTCGGCCGCTGCAGGTCCGCGACCCAGGCCTGGTGACGGAGCGGCAGGACCGCAGCTTGGCCGCCCTGGAGGAGATGATTGGCGCGTTCCCGCTCTATGACCCACAGGTGCGGCACACCACCGCGCAGGGGTGGGGCGCCCTTGTATGCTTCTTTTGACACGTACCAAGGGGGGCCGTGTAAGCATGACGGGGAATGGAGCAGCTGGCGTCCGGACGACTTGCGGTATTCAGTGTGCCATTCGCTGTCCCAACGCCCTGCGGCCCTGGCCCGTTCCTCCCTCATCTCCTACCCACCTTATCACCGGCCATGCAAAGTCCGCGTGCGTCTGTAGACCCGTAGGGCCTTTTCCTGCTGAATGGCCTATTCTCTCTTCCCAGTAGCCCATCTCCCTGCAAATCCTGTCCCCAGGACGAGTCGCTGCTCGACATGTTGGAGCGGCTGCGTGGTCGCTTCAAGGCGCTCGCGAGCAGCTTGGGCTGCCTGCAGGTAGGGCCGGGCGGGCCTGAGTGATGGACCGGGCAGCTGGGCAGTCGGGCGTTGCGTAGGGTTGCCAGGCGTCCTCACTGGAGCAGCTTTGGGCGCACGACTTTCCCACGGGGTCGTTCCAACGCAATCCCGTCCGGGGCCGCAAGCCGTCCCCGGTCCAAAAAGAGGCCCTTGCGAAGAACTAAACCCGCGAACGCAACGAATCAGCCGCCCGCCAGGCCCACGATCGGGCGTTGGGTGGGTTGGAGACCCCGGACGGCCTGCCGCTGGGCTGTATGGCAATCCCGCGGCCCCAACCTTGGCCAACCGTGGCAACGTGCTGACGGCACCCGGCTGCCCACCCACGGCCATCCAACCCATGGACTGGCGCAAGTCTTGTCATCAGGATAGGGTGTATCTGGTAGCGAGAACCGCTCATCCTGCTGCTCTCCGCTGCTCCTGCTGCTGCAGGACTACTACCCAAAGGAGGCGGATGCGGGGGCACTGAGCTTCTAGCGCCCCGGGGGAAAGGGCTGCTGCTGAAGAGGATGGCAGTAACGCGATTTGCCTCCGACAGAAGGGCCGGATCACCCGGCATGCCTGGCGGCGGCTCCAGAAGCCCGGGGCTCCTTGCCTTGGAAGGGGACGTTGGACCCGGTGGTTGAATGCGTACCGCTGCACGGGCGTCAGTGGGGCTGCTGCGGCTCATAGCAGTACACCCCGAGCCGGCTAGGTTGGCGGCCGCAGCAGTTTAAGGCCCACGCGGCGCCGATACCGGGGGCCCGTCCGCGAGCGGGGGCGGCAGGCAGGGGTTGGGTGGCACAGACGCACAACAGGATGAGGCCTGAATGTGGGGAAGTCAGGTCTGGGTATGGAGATGTAGGGACCGGAGTTCAGCACTGCTGTCGAAGGAACTACACATGATTGTAGTGTAGTAGTGTAAGGCATCGGCCTGCGCAAGAGGGGGATGGGTCTGCCCCCGCGCCATTGCACGTGGGAGGCAGGTAGGCGAGGCACGACATCGCAGACGCCGCGCAGCCGTCAACGGCGAGGCTTGCGAAGGTACTTGTACGCGGGTCTGGGTGGTTCGCATTTGTGCTGACCGGAAGCTGTTGGTGACGCAAGAATGAGGTGGCCGTTGGGTTGAGTGGGAAGGAGCTGCCGGTGGCGAGAGGCCGCCGGCCGCACTTGCACGAGTATTTGCGACAAGGACGCATCCTTGAGCGACGGCAGGTCTGGGATGGCGCAAGATGACGATAGTAGCGGTGAGGGCCGCGCGAGCGGCATGCATGGCAAGGCAGGCAGGGCAGGCTGTGGAGAGGATAGGTAAGGCGAGATTTCGCCGGCATGGTGCGAGACCAAGCACGTGGCTTCGCGCTAGCGCGGTGATGAAGACTGCAGCGACCGCAGCGGAGATGTGCGGCGTTCAGGGACACTGAGGTTATGTGGGATGACGGTGTCCCTATGCAACGACTTCGGCCGGGCTTGCTTTGCTCGCCGTGCCGCGGTCCTATGTGATATCCACTTCGTACTCGAGCGCCGACCATCCGTACATTTGCTGGCAGGGCACATACTGCACAACACCATGTCACGACGGCCAGTGCAGTATGCCTGGATCGTTTCATGGCTGCACCCCCATGCCTGAGTCACGCCTTCCAAGCCCGCCTAGACCTCTAGTGCTCTGGACACCCTCGCGATGACGGGAGGGCCGCCGCCTTCCGGAGCAGCTCCGGACACCAGGGCGTCGGCAGGCAGCCGTGGCGGCACAGCGCTGGCTGGGGTAGCGGCGCCGCCGTTGCTCCCTGTGCGCCGTGCCGGACCTGTGCACCACAAGGACCCGAACGGCCCACACAGCCTCAGTCGCTGAGTCCGCTACTGACCTCCCTGGCGCCCTGGTTATGCAAGACGCAGCGGCAGAGCAGCAAGCGGGAAACAGGCGGGGAAAAAGGCAACGCACGAGGACTGAAGGCGCGCACATGGGCGTCGGTGACTCGTCAGACTCCAACTTACTCGCAGCCCTCACCCTCGAGCGCCGATACACGGGGCGAGGAAAGTTGAAAAGGAAGCAGATGCGGGTTGGAGGGGAACGGGGACGGAGAAGGAGGTTGGCAGGGATTTGACCGTGCTGTTGGTGGTTGTGGCCTCCATGGCCTCCATCGGCTTTGTTTGCTTAAGGGACGAACGAAGACAATTCCTACATCTTACCACTCGAACACAGTTCATTGGTTGTTTTCAGCGATACTGTAGACTCCTGGTGACCATGTCCGCTGAATGGAAGCAGCCGTGCTACAGTTTGTTTGCGGAGCCTGGTGGCCCGTCCGCTTGCGGTATGCACCCATAGAGATAAGAAGCAATGTAGAAGGCCAATTCACATACACAGCAAATGTGTGGCCGATCATGAAGTGCCAGCTTCGACTGAATTTTCCAAACCCAAACCCAAAATCCGCTCCCCGCTGTTCCACGGACGTCCCCAGTGCTGACATGTTGCTGCCCCTGCATCACGGTAGGTGCCGCTGCATGCACGCATTGCGGGCACCACTACGTAGTTGACGGGCCCAGGTTCGGTCGCCTTGCCATGGCCCTTTGCCCCCCTGGCGCCAAGCCACTCTGGGCTGCCCCCTGAGCTGCATTGGATCCCCTCTAATCGAAACCGCCCCCACAGTATGGCATTAACGTGGGCAAGCTCCTGGTAAGACCTGGCTTTGCTACCTTCCTGAGGCCTGGCGCCGCACACCCGGCCACCAAGCGGCTCGCTTGGATGCTGATACTCGCAGGGCACGGACGCACCCTGCGCGGGGGAGTTCCTACCGGGTACGCACCATTGCGGGTTGGGCCCACCTGCGTCCACTTTACACCCGACCGGGTCCCCCCGATCCCGCAAACCCTGAGCGGGCCATCAGCGCTCCGGCTCACGCGCCCGGTCCAACTGCCGTCCCCATAGCTGCACCTCGCAGGCTGCTGCCTGTACGGCCTGGCCGCAAGCGTGGGTTGCGGCTGCCTGGCCCATATTCCCGCCCGCAGGGTGAGCCATCCGTGTGGGCCGGTTGTGCATTTGCGTTCCGTTTCCTGTCCCGCCCCGCCCAGAACGGGTCACGCGCGGGCCATGGCTTCCCGCCAGTGACGGAGGTTGTGTGAGCTACCCTGTAAGCTACAAATGCCATGCCAGCTGCCATGCCGGGGCCGTGTGGCGGGTGGTGGCAGCCCGCGTTGCCCGCGTCGCTCGGAGCAGCTCTCACAGGGGGACGCGCGGGACCTGTGCCATGGCCACAGCCCTTTCCGACGGCTTACGTGCTGTACGAGCCGCAAATGGCGGGCGAACCGAACCAACTTACTGTCGCAATGCATGACCCTCCAGGCCATCCGCCAGAAGTACGGCATCAATGACGCAGGCCTTCTTCAGGTGCGCCTATTTGCGTTGCGACTGGCGACCCCTTGTAGCTTGCAATGCCATCTGATGGGTCCTTTTAAGGTTCAGCGGGGAGTGGCGCTTCGTCCGTCCGCCAGCCGCCTTGCTCTGCCCAGCGTTGCTCCAAGGCCCTCAAACTCCGCAATCCGCTCCAACTGCCGGCTCTAACCCCCACGTGCTGGCCGTGCCACCGCACGACGTTGCTCCCCCCCGCCACACATGTGCGCCCCACACCCAAACCGAAATCGCACAACTCCCGACCAAACAGCGGTCAGGACTCCCCGCCGCCCCACGCCCCGCCATGCCACAGGACGTGCTGCTGACCTGGTGTTGCGGCTGCTGTACGCTGATCCAAGAGTACAACGAGATCGGCGCGCGCGAGGGGCTCAAGGACGGTGCGCTGCTGTTTCTGGCTGTGCACGGCGGGTGGTAGCGCTGCGCCAAGCACGCCGGCCATCCGCCAGATGCACGCACGGGCATCGTCGCGTCGGGAGGCCGCCGTGCGGCGGTGTGTCGCGTTGTCACTTCCACACCCCCCACCCCCTGCTGTTGTGCTTCCCTCTTTCGGTCTCAGCCCCTGCGCTCCACCGACCCCTGGTGCTGAAGTCCACGGCCGGTGCAGCTGTTACCCGACCTCCGGCTGTGGTCAAGTTCACAACCCTGCATGCCACGTCCTTGCTGCCGTGCTGTGCTGACCGCGTGCCGCTGCTTCCCTCCCCTTCCGTTGCAGGTGCTGTCCTGGGGGACGTCAAGGCCGCTGCCGGCACCACCGGGAAGGAGTTCAAGAAGTACACGGAGGTGCGGCCCTGGTGCGCCCGCAGGGGACCGCCGCCTGTGGGCTGCGTGCGTCGCGTCGGTGCTGCCGCGTGCAGTGCGACGTTTGCCCATACGCGCATGTTGTGTGCTCCGTCATGACGGCCCCTCACCCGCACGCGGTGACCCTCCTTGCGCTACCCGTGCCTCGCAGGGTGCTCGCAAACGCGGCTCGGGGACGCCCTTTACGCCTGGCGTCTGAGGAGCCGCCGCGCTCGTTCCGAGGGCCGCAAGGAGGGCGCGAAGCACCCTGGGCCCGGGGTTGCCGCCTCGTCGGGTTGGCACGGGAAACAAGGTTTGATAGCGAAACTGGACGCCAGCGGCGTTCGCCCGTCCGGCGGCCAAGCCGTTTCTTGCCTTCGTGTCGCCGGCTCCCGGAGGGTGTCGGCGGGTCCGATGGCCAGGCAGCCGCCAGGTATATGCCGCCGAGAGCGGCGGCGTCCATGGTACGTTGATTAAGGCGACTACACTAGACGGTATTGTCGAGACGAAGGTCGTAGTAAGGAGACGTGTGTGCGTGCGTGTGCCTCTATTGCCCTCCCCGTCCCCGCACCTTGCACCCGCGATCCCAGACAACAATTCTCCCTCCCAAGACGTACCTGGAGAGCACACTCGTACCGGATCCGGCAGGACGGTTCAGCCAGGCGCCAGGCGATATGCAATGGACATGAAAGATGTCAGAACCGGCGTTGATGGACGAAAACATGCCCCCCTAGGATGTGTGCGCGTGCGTGAATGCATTGGTCGGAGAAACGCGGATAGGGCGGTGAGGGAACGCAGTGGTGAGGAAGGAGGTGGAAGACGTACGGCAGCAGTACGGTTGGGCAAACGGCGAGGGACCGTTTGTCCAGCCGGACGGGGTGGAACGGGCATGAGGAGGCTCACACGTTCCACCCCACCCCCAGGGGCCCCGATCCGGGCCCAAGAAGCTGGGGGTGTCACAGGGGCGGAGTGCCCCCGCGGCAGCAGGCCACCGGATCAGGTGCGACGCGCCGTCGCAAGGCAGCAACAGCTGACCGGATCCGGGGCTCCAGGCGTTCCAGGGGGGGAGGTGCGGTCACGAGCTGCGGGCAACATGCCACTGATGGCTTGCTGAGCCAGGCGTTGCTTTACGACAGACCCAACCAACCGAGGGTGGTAAGGAGGGCCTCGCGGCATGGATGCCACTGGCCAAGGTTGCGATCGGCCCTGGGCGTCGACCACAGGGCGCAAGAGAGGGGACCTCGCGATGGAGGGTGGGCGCGCGGCTGTTGGTGGCGCATGCTTTGCAAAGTGCGTGCAAATGTCGTGAGGCGCTGGGACTCGTGAGGCTTGGCGTGAACTGGGGGGGCGGGGTGCTGTGAAAAAAGAGAAGCAGAAATGGGGAAGGCAGCCTCTACGGACATACACACCCGATGGTGTGATGTTTCCAGCAGGGCGCCGAGTACAGGGCATGGCGGGCGGGGGCCCCCTTACACATCATCTGCGTTCTCGGACCCCGCGCGTGCCGGCTCCCGCCGTGTAGGGCCCTATCTTTCGGATTCTGACATTTATGCCGAGTGTAAAACACGTAGGGGGAGAGACCGCGATTACCTCTAAAACGCTGCTTCGAGGGTGACTGGAGCATCGACGCACGACTGGCCGCGCCTGCGGGGCAAGGCGCAGCGTAACTAGAGCTGTAGCGTCACGATTCCGGCGCAGGGGCCATCAGGAGCCTGCTGGTCGCGATGGGTGACACCGCTGGCACCGGAGACGGCATCGCCCGGGCTGCGGCCTGGCAGCCGCGCCGCTCCAAGAACAGAACATCAGCGAACCCGTCCACGAGCTGATCAGGTGGGGGCGTAGGTGGCAAGCACGGCAGCGTTCTTGGGTGCCGAAACAGCTGGCGTCGTGCCCGACGAACCGCCGGTCCTTCCCCGCTGGCTGGCTGGCTGGTTGGCCACCGAGGCGGCCCCCGCCCGGATCGCACTGCGTGGCCCCTCACTTTCCAGTCCCAAGCCTCCCTCGTTACCCTCACGCAAGAAACGCGCCAACATGGTGGCCTTCTCGTCCCCCTTCCATTGCACCGCATGCGTTCCCCACTTTCCCGCCCGCCTCTCCGCTGTCCCTATCCCCGACACCCTTTCCGCCCCCCCGGCCCCCCGCCCCCCCGTCTTTCCCCGCCGCCACAGGCTGGACGCCGCCTGCATATGCGTGGTGGACACGCCGCAGTACCAGCGGCTGCGCGGCATCAAGCAGCTGGGGACCGCCTTCCTGGTGTTCCCGCAGGCGGTGCACACGCGCTTCGAGCACTCGCTGGGGACCGCCTGGCTGGTACGTGGTGGGCACGACTGGCACCCCTGGGTCACAGGGGGGGTGCTGTGTGCAGCGTCATAGGCCCATAGCCGCAACCTGACCGATCAAGTGGATGCCGTTGCAGGCACGCCTGAACAGCTCACAAACCCCCAAGTGTTTTGCTCGACCGTCCGCGTGCGTTGCCGTGCGCATGGCGCGCTGCCGCGCGTGTCCACGACCCGTGGTTCCGTGGGTCGCTGTCCCGCAGGCCCAAGAGCAGGCGGATCACCTGTATGATCGGCAGCGGGATGAGCTGGATATGGAGGCCGAGGACGTACGCGTGGTGGCGCTGGCGGGTGTGTTCGGCGATGCCGGCGGGGTGTGCCGGGCTGCCCGACCGCAGATGGGCCGGGGCAGGACGACAGGCGCCTCGGGGCCTTCGCCAGGGCAGCGTGCGGCGCAGTCGGCGTGGTGTTCTGTCTTGTTTATTGATCTCCGAGGTCCCATGCTGCCCCGCCGTCGCCGCCGCCGGGCCCTGATCGCTGCCCCGCGTGTCGCCTGTAGGCCTGACGCACGACCTGGGCCACGGGCCCTTCTCCCACACCTGGGAGGAGTTCATGCGCCGCAAGGAGCGGGCGGCCACATCCGCCGCGGGCGGGGCGGAGGCTGGCGGCAGCGCGCAGCCGGAGGGCGGCGGCTCCTGGTGAGATCACGGCCCCGCACCCGTGGCTTCTTGCGCGCGCCGGGTGTCGTCTCGTGTGAGCACCTTGCCCGCCCCCAACCGTTGGTTGGCAGAGGCCGTGAGGGCCCCCCCCGTGCAGCGCCCGGACCCACATCCGCCGCACACGATGCCACACCCCTCGCGATCCTGAGTGCGAACTCCTGCGGAAAGAGAAAACAGAAACAGGAAAGCTACGAGACATACGCACCACCCGAAGGTGCACGTGCGCCACAACACCCCCACGCCGCCTATGCATGCGTGCGCCCCCCCCTGCCTGCCCGCCCGCCCAGGAGCCACGAGGCCATGTCCAGCCGCGTGCTCGAGTACCTGGTGGATCGCGATCACGTGGAGGGCGTCAGCGGGTGGGCGGGCGGGCTAGGGGAGGGGGAGCTGGAGCGGGGGAGCGACCGCGCGTGCGGAGGCACCCGCGTGCGTGCACGCGCGCGCCAGGGAGTACCGCGCCTCGGGCGAGGGGAGTGGGGACACGCCTCGACACCCGCAGCGCTGCTCCCTCATCCCCCAGCGACGCAGGTGGCAGGTTGCCGCTCACACGCTACACCGCGCAGAGCTGGTACTCGTGCCCGCCCTTCGCCCCCCGCCCAACCGACCTCTCTGCCCCCGCCCGCCCGGCCGCCCATGGCCGCCAGGGAGGACATCCGGCGCGTGAGCGACCTGGTCCGCGGGGAGCCTCGACCCCACTCTGACGTGGGGCGCCGCTACCTGTACGACATCGTACACAACAAGACATGCGGGTGCGCAGGCGCCACGGCGGATCGGCGGGGTGAAGGGGTGGAGGGGCCCCCCGGTCCCTGCCGTATGCGACACCCCACCCGCCTGTTTCATAACCCCAAACAACCCCACCCCCTCCGGCCATCCATTTGCGTGCCTTTGCACACCCAGAACTACATGTACCTACCTGTGCTGGTCTAGCCTTCCGCGCGCCTAAGCCCCCTCGCGCAGCCCCTCGTGCCCGCAATCGATCCCCCCCCCTCGCCCCCCACACGCGCCCGCCGTCCCGGCGCGGACAGTGCGGACGAACTGTAAACAGCAACC
>LSYV01000277.1:15379-25855 GCA_001584585.1 Gonium pectorale | reverse complement strand
GTGCTCAAACAGCTCTAGCAACGCAGGGGCCAGCATGTGCATGGGCCTCATGTCCTCATCCCCCTGCGGCAGCCGGGTGGCGTACTTGAGCGCCTCCGCGGGTAGCACCCCTAGCCCCGTAGACTTTCCGTTCTTTAGTCTCTTCAGCGCCGTTAGTACCTCGTCTAACTCAAACGGCCGATTGAGGGCTGCCGCCATCGCCCGCCTAGCCGCTACTCCCTCAGCCTCGCGCCACGCCCCCACCCTATGATTCCCTGGCCCCAGGTTCACGTAGCTTAGGATCTGGTCTGCCCCTTCGCTGCTACCCTCAAACAGTCCGGCGTTCAACAACACGTCGAAGAACTCAGTCCATTCAGCTACGTCCGTCAGCGCACAACGGCCCGGGGCCCCCCGCAGGCGCTCCCATAGGGGCCGCGGGTTGTGCGGGAGCTGTGCATGTACCGCTCCAAGGGCGCCGTGCGGCCCGTGCTTCCGGACGAGTGGCTGGTCCGCACGTGCGGAGCGGTGTTGCACTCGCAGGTGCGCACCAGAGCCCACGTGTTGCTAGGCCCTTGCCGTCGCCCTGTGACCAAGATTGCAGCGATTGTTACTGCCCTGAGGTATACACACCGGGTACTGCGGTCCCGCCTGTTTGCAGGGGCCTGCCTCTCAGGGCCAAAGCCTATATATGCATTAATAGGTGGACGTGCGGCCCAAGTAGTGAAGTAAGATACGGCTGCGGCTCAGGGTCATCAATCGCCCAACCGCCGCTGAACTGTCGCCCATGCGGTCCAACTGCAGGACACCTCAGCCGCGGCGCGCAGGGAGAGGCTGCGGTTGCAGATTGCTGCGGCGCGGGGTGAGCTGGACGCATTCCGACGGGAGATGCGGGAGGCCAAGGCAGCGCTACCCCGGGCAGAGGAACAGGGCAAGAGCGCGGACGGCAGGCGCGCTGACGGCGGGCGCGGAGAGGGGGCCCGCGGGCAGCGAGGCCGCGGGCGCGGCGGCCGCGGTGGGCGCGGCGTCGAGGCGGCAGGCCTGAGGGGAGGTGAGGACGCAGAAGCCGCCGCCGCGCAGCCTGAACGGCGGCGCGGCGCCGCCGGCGGCAGCAAGAATGAGCGGCAGCCGGAGGCGGCGGCAGCGACGTCTAGCGGCGCTGGCAGCGACGCTGAGGACACGGCCACCTCCTCTGCGGTCGCGCGCATCGCCCTCCTCATCGAGCGGGCCAAGGCAGCAGTCCGGGTCGCGACGCAGGAGCTGGCTGAGCTGGGCCCGGCTCCGCCCGCGACGCAGCAGGCGGTGGACAGCGGGCTGCTGGTGGCGATGCTGGCGGAGCTGGGGCGCTGCGTGCGGGAGCGCGCGGGGCCGGAGCTGGGGCGGCGCGCGGAGGCGGTGGTGGCGCAGCGGCAACGCGACCTTCAGCCGCAGGAGCTGGTGGCGGTGGGTCGGGCTTGCGGAGCGCTATGGTTTGTCTTCTTTCACATTTAATCATTCGTTGGGGGTTAAGCAGCGAGCGGGGATCGCATGTGCGACGGCGCACGGGCTGCCCTACTGGTTTGTGCGACGGCGCACGGGCTGCCCTACTGGTTCGCAGTTACTGCATGGGCTGCAGAGGGTAGTGCCGCCGCCGCACTCGATCTGGGTTTGCTTGTGTAAGGGACCCCTCGTGACACACATGGCTGGCTGATATGGATTGACCCGACGGTCCGAGCTCCCTTATCCAAACATGCCTCTTGGTCGGTTCCCTTTAGGTCTAACAATCTCGCCCCACCCAATACACATCGGTGCACAGGCGCTCGGCGCGATGGCGGCGCTTGGCCACACGCCCGTCCGCAGCCTGACCAGCTCTTGCCTCAGCGCCCTGGTGCCGCACCTCCCGCGCCTCAACACCGCCGACGCCTCCTCGCTGCTGGCCTCGCTCAAGGCCTTCGCCTACGTGCCCAGCCGCGCCAGCGGCGGCGGCGCCTCCGCCGGTGCCCGTATGGGAGCCGGCGAGCCCAGTGGTGCCGCCGTCATCGGCGGCATCATCGCAGCCGCCTCCAACGGCGGTGGCGGTGGCAGCCGCAGCGGCGGTGGCAGTGCCGGTGGCGCCGGCGGCAAGGGCGCTTTCGATGGCTTGACCGGCCCGGACGGCGCGGGTCTTGGGGAGGCGCCCACGGGCCTCATCCTGCAGCTGCTGGGCACCTGCGACGCCTGGTCGGTGCCCTTCCCCGCCGAGCTGCTGCCGCGGCTGGAGCAGGTGGTGGAGCAGCGGGTGCTGCGGGCGGTACCCCAGAGCGCCATGATGCTGCTGTCGGCGCGGTACCAGGTGTGTGTGGTGGGGGGGGGGGACGCTGGTGGGGGCGCTGGTGACAAGAGGCTTCGATGGGTGGTTGATTCGTCCGGTGGCAGGACTCGGTACCTCTGGCTGCTTGGGGATAATCTGGCTGCTTGGGGGGGGGGGTAACCTTGCTTGGCTGCTTGGGGGCGGAGGTATGGGACTTGAGGCGTGTTGCGGCTGCGGAGTCCCTTTGCCCCGAGTCGCTTGACCGCCCCCCTGACCTGCACGCCGCCACTGCGCCACACACGCATCGGGGCCCGCCTCAGGCCATTGCCGCGACCGAGTCGCGCGGCCGCCGCGGCCCGCTGTCTGCGGTGCTGCCCGGCGCCGACGCGGACGCGGAGGCGATGCGGTCCTCGCTGCTGGAGGGCGTCATCCTGCCCCTGGCGCGCCTGAGGCAGAGCTTCGCCGCCGGCGACATGTTGACGGTGGCGCTGACGGACTGGCAGGAGCGGGGCTTCGCCGGCATGGACGAGTGGAGCGCGGGGGCGCTGCTGGGCGCCTTCGCCTACAGCCCGAGCAACTGGGTGCTGGTGCCCGCGCTGCGAAAGGTGGGCGGGGCTCTAGGGCCAGGAGGTGGGAGGCGGACTTTTGTGGGTCGGAGTGAACAGCTGGGCACGTGAGCTTGTGGAGCGCGGAGCGCGACGGATGGACTCCAACCAGCGAGCCCTGCCTCTCCGGGGAGCCCTGCCTGTCCGGGGAGCTTGTTGTGTCCCGAGCTCTCAACAGCGTTACGGCAGGTAGGGGCTTTGCAAGCCCGGCGTGTGACGTTCTTCCCGTGCACATAGAACCCGCACCCTCGATCCCTTCTTGGCCGCTCCCATCGCTGCGCTTCCGCAGGCCCTGGTCGCGCTGCTGGAGCGCTCCCTGTCGCTGCCCATCACCACTCCTTTCGGCCTAGCCCACGTGCTGCTGACCGCGTGTCGGGCGATGCGGCTCATGGCCCGGAAGATGCAGCGACCGGCGGGCGCGGACATAACGGTGGGTGAGGGGAGGGGGGAGGGAGAGCGGGAGGGCGACCGAAGGTGTTGTTTGAGCGGGGCGGACCGAGGGAGGGAGGGTGATGGGGGAAGGGGGGAGGTCGAGCAACACAGGCTGAGGGGGGAGGTAGGGAGGGAGGTAGGGAGGGAAGGAGAGAGCGCGCTTACGCGGACTGCGGGGAGAGGCGAGGGCCGGCGGTGTGGCTAGAGCAGGAGGCTGGCGCTTTTGCGTCGTGCGCATCAGTCGTGTGTTTGCAGGCGGGTGCTCCACACCCGCACCCTCTCACACCCAACTCGACCTGAACACACCCCGACCATCACCGCTTTCTCAGGCGCCTGCTGGGGGGTCGCGTCGCGATCGCCGTGCTCCATGCTGCGACCTCCTCCGGCGCCCGGCAAAGGGCTGCTTTTGCAGCCGAACGTGAGAGCACAGCTGGAGGCCAGTCGGTCCTCTGCAACGTGTGCTCCTAAACCCCCGACCGCCCCGCCCCTCCCCGCGCCGCAGGAGTTCATTGCTCCCAGCGTGGCCCCGCTGCTGCTGCCCGCGGTGGAGCGGCTGCTGCAGCTGCAGCCGTCGGCGGGCCATCTGGCATCCGCGGCGCAGGGCCTGTTCGTGGAGCTCGAGTGGCGGGGATCCGGAGGCGAAGCCTCCGCCGCCGCTGGTGCCGCCGCCGCAGCCGGTGGGGCCGCAGCTGCCGGTCCGCCCGGTGGCATGGCACAGGATCTGCTGGCGCGGATGCTGGAGGCCGCTGGGCCCGGCCTTGAGGAGTGCCGCTCCAAGCACTACGGATGGCTCCTGGCGGCGTGCAATGCGGTGGCCTACAGGCCGCCCTCGGCCTGGCTGACCCAGATGTACTCCGCCGCGGCGGCGGCCTTGGACCGGCGGGACAGCACCGCCGAGATACTGATCGACGTCATCAACGGCTTGTCGCAGCTGGCTACCGCCGCCGTTGCGGCGGCTGCAGCGGCGGCGGGAGGCGATAGCGGCAACGGCGGCGCCAAGGCGGCGGCGGGCAAGGCGGCGGCGGCGCTGCGGCGGTCCCTGACTGACCCGCAGTACGTGGCGGCCAAGGAGGGGCTGCTGCTGGCGGTTGCGCGGGGCATGCTGAGGGAGACGGCCCTCAAGGTGAGGGCCGGCCTTGCGGCGCCGTACCTTCCTGTGCGGCATGGCGCCTGCTTGCCTAGCGCGCGGCGCCGTTGCATGGCACTCCTGGGCTGGGTGAGGCGGAAGGGGACACCGCCGGCCACCCCCTTCCCAAGGGGTGCACTGCCTTTGCAAGGTTGCAATGGACAGCCGCGCACCGTCGGAGCAGCGACCCGCCGTCGTCTCTGCTTCGCGCTCGTACATGCATGAGACCAGGGAACCGCCCATCTGACCGCCAGCCCATGCTTCGCGGCCCCACCGTCCCCTTATGCCCCTGCACACCGTCCGGCTCAAAGCTCCTTCCGCGCCTGGCACACCCCCCGCCCTTCCTCACTGCCCCTACGGTTACACATTCTAGGCCCTATCATCCCAGCCCGAGGCGTTTGTGACTGCGGGCCGGCAGCTGGCGGTGCTGGGGCTGCGGCCGCCGGCCGACTGGCTGGATGCCTACACGGCGGCGGTGCAGGGCCTGGTTCCGGAGCTCAAGGCGGCTGGGCTGGCGTACGCAGCGGAGGGCCTGGCGCTCATGCGTGCCGCGCCGCCCGCGTCCCTGCTGGTCAGCCTGCTGGTCAGCGCGGACCGCACCGGCCTCGCCCGCTTCGACCCGTTCCTGCTGGGGCTGCTGCTGGGCGGGGTGCACTCGCTAAGGCAGAACACGCTGCGTGCCGCGCGGGAGGAGGCGCGGGCGGCAGCGGCCAGCGGGGGCGAGGAGGGGCAGGGCCCTGCGCCCCTGTCCCAGGCGGCGCTGACGGCGTGGGGCCGCGCGCACGCCCTCTTTGTGACGGAGGCCCGCAAGGCGAACCCTCTGCCCAAGTACACGCCGGCGCAGCTGGTGCTGGTGGTGGGCGCCGTGGCGACGTACGAGCTGACTCGGCCGTACAGCGCCGTACGTGGCGGCGGCGGTGGCGGCGGCGGGAACGTGGCCGACCTGATCGGCCGTGTGGAGGAGGCGTGGCTGGAGGAGTGCTGCGCGGTGGGTGGGGTGGTCGATAAGTGGGTCGGCGGCAAGCTTTGCTATCCGCCCATCCAACGGTGCAGTGTCCAGCTGTTGCACGTTCCCTGGCAGATAAACCGCCACTCACAACACCATCCGAGCGGGCTGTCTGTGGCGCTCCTCATCAGCAGCAATCGGCGCTTGCACTCCACACGTGCACCTCGCAGTCCCACGACCCATCCACAAGCAATCAAGCACGTTTCCGTTGCGCACCAGCATCCCGCGCACGTCCCTCCCCTCCTCCGCTGCTGCAGAGCCTGCTCCAGAGCCGCCTCACCGCCGCCCGCACCTCCGGCTCCGTCGCACTACCACCCGCCGCCCTGCTGGTCGACCTGCTGCGCCTCACCTCGCGGGTGGTCCGCCGCCAACCCGACGGGGGCATCGCTCTCCTAGCAGCCGACCCTGGGCCGGAGGCCGGCACCTCAAACGCCTCATCCTCCTCCTTCGGCGCTGGCAATGACGCAAGCTCCGCTGCCGACACCACCACCGCCGACCGGGCTTGCGCCCTGGTCCTGGAATACGTGCGGCGCTCCATGACGGACCTGGTCAAGGCCGGTGGGCGACAGGGCTCCGCCGCGCTGGGCGGCAGCGTCGCGGTCACGCTCGACGACTGGTCGGACCTGCTGCGCGCCGCCCTGGCCGCCGGCATCACCCCCGCGCCGCCGGAGCTGACCGCCTACTCCGCAGGACTCACCTCCTCGGTGACCAATCGCGCCCGCAAGGCCGTTGGCGCCAAGCACGTTGCCGATGCCGCGTCAGCGTCGGCGTCGCCGCTGCTCCGCAGCGCCTGGGCGGACTTGTCCGAGGGCCTGAACGCCGTGCTGCTGCCGGCGCTGCCCTGGTTGCCCGGCGCCAAGCAGTTGCAGGTGCTGCGGGAGGGCCTGCTGGAGCAGCCGCCGGCGGTGCTGGCGGCGGCAAGCGGGGGTGCCCTGGCGGCGCTGTGCACATGGTGCAGCCAGGTGGGGCCGGAGGTGGTGCCGGCCGAGTGGTGGCTGAGGGTGCGGGACGAGATGGTCAGGAGGCTGCCGCCACTGACGGCCACGGGTACGGTCCGTATTGCGTCTGTGGGGGTTCAGGGCCCGGCGGACCTCGGTGGGGTGGAGCTGGCTGCCGCTTGCTACGGCCTCACGGTGAACGGCCACGAGGTGCCGCCGGAGCTCCGCGACTGGCTGCGCCGGCTGCTGCCGGCGGCGAGCGTCGCCGCGCCGGCAGCTTGTGCTGGCGGCGAGGAGGTCGGCATTCACGGCGGCGGCAGCGGCCTGGCGGCCGCTGAGGCTCTGCGCGCGCTGCAGGTGCTGTGGGCGGCGCACCGCTGCGGCTGCCTGGAGCTGGTGCCGACCGGCGTCTGGGCGGCGGCCTACGGAGGCCTGGGGCCGCGGCGGACCGCGCTGAGTGCGCTGGCGCCACCTCAGCTGGCTCAGCTGGTGGTGCTGAGGGCAGAGGGCCGGAGGGCAGGCGGCGCAGCGGGAACAGCGGCAGGCGCGGAGCGGCAGCTGCCTCAGTGGTTCGTCTCAAGCTGGCTCGGCAGGCTAGAGGAGGCTCTCAAGCGGCAAGAGCAGCAGCAGCGGTCGGAGGCAGGCTTGCAGCTGCGGCAGCAGGGCGGAGGCGAGGGGGAAGGGTCTCCGGCTGGGGAGCAACTGCTGAGCCCGGCCGTGGCCGCCTGGGCTGTTGCGTACTGCTTGCCGAGCAACAGCCGCGACGTGGCGCCACCAGCGCTGGTGGAGGCTGCGCTGCCGGCGGTGGCGGAGTCCCTGCCAGCGGCGGACGTGCTGGCGTTCCTGGCAGCGATGCAGGGCCGGCAGGGCTGGGCGCTGCCGCAGCCCACGCTGGAGCGGCTGGTGGCGCGGATGGCGGGGCGGCCAGCTGCCAAGAGCGCGGCTGAGGGCGACGAGGGCGATGAAGCGGGCATGCTGGCGGAGCTGCCGCCCCACGCCGCGGTGCAGGTGCGAGGCACGTGGGTGTGCTAAACGATCGAACATGTCTACGTCTCTGGTTTCGCCGACCCCGCCATGACGTGTGATCCCCACAGCTGCTCTTGTACCACACCATGCAGCCGCCCTGCCCGTGTGCTGCCGGCGCTGTGCTTCGTGCGTGGGTGCGTGTGCTCCTTCACGGGCATCCATCAGCCTTTCTGCCTGTGGGATCAGAGCAGATCCCACCAACCATAAATGGACGTCGCAATCATGCTGCCCTTGACTCCTGTCATAACCTGCCCCCCCTGCCACCAATCCATCCCGCAGCTGCTCCGTGCCGTCCTGTCGACGATGCCGTCCGAGCCCTCGGCCCTGGAGGCCTGCCTGCCCGCGCTGTCCGCAATCCTGCCGTACGCAGAGTACGAACTGTACGGCATGGCCCTTCCGGAGCGGCTGCACCGTACCGTGCTGGCCACGGGCCTGGATGCGGGCCTGGCCGCCGTCTGCCTGGTGGACGTGCCCTCGGGCTGGGACACCGTGCGCCAACCCTCGGCCGCAGCCGCCGATGCCGTGTCTGTTTACGTGAAGCAGCTGTTGGACGAGCTGCCAGCACAGCAACCTGACGCCTCCGTGCTGGCGATGACTTGGGATGCCCTGGCGGAGGTGCCGGCGGCAGACTTGTCCGGCCTGGCCGCGGCAATTATCGCCGTCGGCGGTCCGCGCACGCTGCCGCGCCCCGCCGCCGCGGCGCTGCTGCGGCTGCTGTCCGTACCCGGCGTGCCCGAGCAGCTGCCACTCGCCTCCCTGGAGGCCGCAGTGGAGCACAACCTCCGCGACGCTGCGGTGCCCATGTCGGATGCCACCGCGGCGGTGCTGGACACGCGGCTGCAGCTGTGCTACAAGTACAGCCTGTCATCCACATTGGCGCATCGGCGCGCGGCGGCGCTGCGCGCCTGCGGTGCGGCGGCGGTCATTACGCAGCGCGCGCTGCTCCAGGTGGGCGATCGCGTGGAGGGGCTGTCGCGCGGCGAGGCGCTGGCGCTGCTTGTTGAGCTGCAGGCGGCTGGCGTGCGGGAGCGGCTGGCGGTGGCGCAGCGGCCCGGCCTGCAGGCGCCAGTGCGGGGCAAGCGCGGCGACGGCAGCCCGGCGCTCCCGCCGGCATCCACCTCCGCGGCCTCCCTCCTGGCCGGCCGAGCGCTCGCCAAGCCGGACGGGCCCTTCGCCCGTCTCCTGGAGCAGCTGCTGCGGCGCTGCGTGGTGATTGCGTTTAGGGATGGCATGCACGTGACGGAAGCGGCGGCCCTGCTGGCGGCTGTGGCGGCGCTGCGGCGGCGGCTGGAGGGCGCTGAGTGCAACGACCTGTGGGAGGGCGCGCACCTGCTGGCGGAGGTGCCTGCGAGCAGGGCGGAGCAAGGCAGGGAGCTGGCGGGTCTCTGGACGTTCCTCGAGGCGGCGCACGATCTGGGTGAGCTGGAGCGGGGCAGGGGCAGGGTGTGCGGCGGTGCGAGCCCGCAACTTGCTCACATCTTCACGCGGGAGGCACGGTGCTTGCAACACATTGCAACGGGGCACTTGCCGTACGATTGGTTTTCCTTGCACCATCCCGCACGGTTGGCGGGATGCTGCTGGCAAGAGTGGCGGCTGGCTGTCCTTTTCGCTGCTTCCGCTCCAATACGTTTACATGGACACAGGGGAGGGCATAGGGGAGGGCAGGAGCGGCTATGGGGTGCTAAGGCCACTGCCATTTCCCTCCCTCCTGCAATCCACCAGGCGGGCTGCACTTCAGCTCCGCGATGCACCGGCTCGCGATGCGGCGAGTCGCCGACAGCTTGGCCTGCGCACGCCCTGCTGCCGGCCGCGCTGACCCATGGGTCGTGAGCGCGCCGCCGGCCGTCCGCCATCGGCGGTGCGAGGCGGACGAAGTCGCCTGCCTGCAGGCATTCAGCGTGATGCACTACTCTGGGCCGTACCTTCTGATGGCCGCCGCGGCGCGGGCGCTCGACGCCGCTTCGCGGCAATTCACGATGCCGCACGCGTCCTTCATGTTTAACTTCCTCAATGAGGAGAAGCAGCAGGCCAACCCGTCGGAGGACTTCGTGTTGCGCCGGCCGCTGCCGCCCGACTCGCGGCTCCTGGACGCTCGGCAGCTGGGTCTCTTGTATGGCATTCAGAACCTGCGGGGAAATACCGAGGACGAGATGCCGATGGACGCGTTCAAGCGCGCCGCCTTCAGGCCGGTAAGCATGGCGGGCTGGGCCTGTGCGGAGACGGGCCGGGTCTGCGCAATGACATCTTGCCTCAACGGGCAAGGGTGGGAGGGTGGGAGGGCGACGACGGGCGGGAGGCGACGAGCACCGGCGGCCGGTACGGTATTGCCCCTTATTCAAGTCCTGGGCCGAGGATACCCTGGATGCCCTCTCTACACGCCCCAGTTTAACATGCCTGGCTAAGAGGGCCTGCCCGCACAGCCGGCCCGCGGCTCATCCCAGTCCTCGTAAGCCCTTTTGCCGCCCGTTGTCCGTTTCGCCCCACGCCGCCGCCAGATCCACAATGAGGCGCTGTGCCGCCTGGAAATTCGCCAGGACCTTCCGCCCCTGGAGCACCTCACCGCCATGCTAGACGCCCTGGAGCCCCTGGTGCTGCCCAACCCGGGCGGGCTGCTGCTGCTGCCTGACGCATCTAAAGACAGCTTAGGTAAGGTCGAGCTGTTCCTGTCGGGCCCGCTGCAAAAGGCCATCCTGCAGGGCGGCGGGGAATGGCCCGAGGGCATCGCGCCCTGGGACGACCTGCCGATACTCTTCTGGCCGACGGAGCCCACGGAGGAGGCGCTGTTGGAGGCCCTGTACGCGAGGCCGCTGACGCCACTGACGCCGCCGGCGGCGCGGGAGCCGGCGCGGGAGCCAGCGCGGGAGCTGGAAGGGGTCGAGGGGCGGCGGCAGCCGGAGGGGAAGGGCCTCCCGAATGGCGATATCAGGGGCGCTGTGGACGACCACCTGCAGTGGCTCCGCAGCATTCCCGTCGACGAGGGCGCTGGCGTGGCCTTCGGCGAGGCCGTTTGGCGGCGCCTGGCCGCGCCTCGGCGCTGCGCTGCCCTGCGGCCGCGCCCGGCCGGCGCCACGGCATGCCGGGCGACGCCGCCGGCGACG
>LSYV01000277.1:0-15359 GCA_001584585.1 Gonium pectorale | reverse complement strand
GCCTGGCGCTGCCGCTGGCCCTGCGGCCGCCGCCCGGCCGGCGCCACGGCATGCCGGGCGACGCCGCCGGCGACGTGGCCCGGGAGGCGTACGTTCGCTCCATCGCGCCGTGGCTGCGAGTTGCGTGGCGGGTAGGGCGGCTGCTGACGGCTTCGGGGCTGGAGGAGCAGCTGCAGGCGAAGCTGAGGGCTCTGGGCGGCAGAGTCTCGCCCGAGCTGGGGCGCTGTGGGCTCGCCATGTACTTGGCGGTGAACCCCGGCGGCATCGACGTGGCGTTGACCAACAGCTTGGGCAGGGCGGCGGCGGGGCCGACGGCCCGGGATGAGGGCCCGGCGGTGGCGCGCAGCGGCGCCGGCGCCGGAGCACGAGCACCCGAGCTGGTAGAGTCAACAGCGGGGGCTGCTGCGGATGCGGCCGCTGGCGCGACAGCACCGAGGTCGCCGGCAGAGGCAGCGCCGGCGGCGGAGGCATTACCGGAAGGAACGGCGGCAGCTCAGGTGATGCAGGAGGTGCAGGCGCTGCTGCCGGCCTGGGTGCTGGCGCTGCCGGAGGCGCTGGCGTACGGCATGCATGCGGCGCGGGCTGGAGTGGAGGCGGCGGCGGTTGTGCACTGGCCTGCGCGTGACATGGAGTCGGTGGAGCCGGTTGGGCAGCTTGCCTCCCTAATCTATAAAATGTTGACCAGGCAGGAGGAAGAGCCGATTCTCGACCCCGAAGGCAGCGGTAAGGATGGTGAGGGCGGCGAGTCCCGGCGGAGCGGCGGTGACATCGGCGCCACGGCCAAGGCCGCCTCGCCGGAGGCCGACGCGGCAGCGGCTGCACCGGGAGCAGTAGCAGCGAGCAGCGACGCGAGCGGGCCGGTGGTTGTTGAGGGCGGCAGCGGCAGCGGCGGCGAGGATGACCCAGTGGCATCGCGGGCGCTGTCGGATCTGTTGGGGTTGTCGGTGCGTAAGAGGGTCGAGGGCGAGGCCGAGCCCCCGGCCCCCTTTGGCGGTCGCACAGGCAGTGGCAAGGGCGGTAAGCCGAAGAGCGGCGGCGGCTTTGGCCGGCGCTTGGGCCATTGAAAGCCAAGGCCAACATAGCCGACTGCGTTGGACGGTGAACGCGACGAGTTGGTCTGTTTGACTCGGTTAGTGGTTAGTGTCTTGACGCGGTCTGCAATGCAATTAACGGAATGCTGTAGAGAGAGTACAGGGGCGGACGGCAGGGTGGGACTCTCGACCAGGCAATGTTGCCAGGCCGAATCTAGTTGCCTCCTTGCTCCTGGCACAGGTTTCGGTTCAGGTCAGACGGCTCAGACCTGATAGATGGAGTCCTGAAGCTAACTTGGACCCGCAAAGGTTTGGGCTTCTATTCAGGCTTCTATTCACTTCAGAAACCTTAGATTTAGGTGCACCAGTATGTGGGTGGGGAGGCGTGGGGATCCGGGGGAGGCCCGTTCAGGAATTCAGTTCAGTCAGTTTTTCAGGTATTGCTGCGCAGGGCGGAACAACCGCAGCCTGATTCGGTTTAGAGCGAGGGCCGCTGTCCCGACGCTGAACGTGCCCCTTTCAATTCTGCCTTCCACGGTCCCACGACCTAGCCTCAAGCGCGCAGTGCCCGAAGTGTTGTTAGATTGATGTTACAGGCCGGCTGGCTCTGTCGCGGCACCTCCTCAACTTGGCTGACCACCGCATACGTCACACACCCGGCACATACCACATGCACACCAACCAAGCAGACACCATGCCTGCCCGAAACGTACTCCGCCAGCCCACGTAAATGAGGTCACATCAGCCCCAACCCGCACTGCCGAGCGACTGCCGTTTCCACGAAGCGACCGCGCCCCCTGTGTTGGTGGCGGAGGAAAGCTGTCCCGGCACCGGCACTCAAGCACAACGGCAGCCCTACCGCCTGTCCAGCGCCGCGCTCCGTCAGCCAGGGCAAAAACAACTTGGCGGCCACCAAACGCCCGGCAACCATTTCAACCTGACCGGGGCCCGGGTGCTTACTCGTAAGTCTCCTGCATCAGGTCCTTCAGCAGAAATCAGCATTAAAGTGAACCGCGCCGCGTTCTGGTAGCGGCTCAGCATCTAGCTCAAGCGCTGCTCCGTCACCGACATGTTGGCCTTCTCAAGCCGTTCCTTCACAGCTGCCCAGTACGGGCTGTCCTCCCTCAGGCAGTAGGCTCCCGTGTGGCCCTCATCGAAGTGGAAGCGGTCCATCACGAAGTCCACCTCTCCTGCCAGCTCAATGACCAGCGGTGAAGCGTGCTCACGGCGGCGCGGATTCGAGCAGAAGGGCTTCAAGTGGCAGGCGT
The DNA here is from genome assembly GCA_001584585.1 of Gonium pectorale. Taxonomy (NCBI): domain Eukaryota; kingdom Viridiplantae; phylum Chlorophyta; class Chlorophyceae; order Chlamydomonadales; family Volvocaceae; genus Gonium; species Gonium pectorale. The sequence continues at coordinate 13,060 of LSYV01000277.1, read as the reverse complement.
CGTCGATGAACCGCTTTCCGCCCTGCTCGCCTTGCCACAGCCGCAATACGCGGTGAAGCTGCGTGGGGCTCTCGTGCGTCACCAGCCAGCTCCACCCCTAGGAAGGGGAAGCCGCACGCGCAGAAACCCCAACGTATGCCGTACGTCTTCTTTGGCTTGTCGAGGTCGCAGCGGGGTTTGCAAGGCTTGAACACGTCCGCCTTGCCAGAAGCCAGGAGCTCCACTTGGATGTCCTCCTGCGACGCGCTGACTTATGACTGCTGCTCCGTGCTCGATTGGCATAGGGCTCCCACGCACCGGGCCTAGAGTGTTTGGCAATCAGGTGCAGTAGTGTGAACATGTGGTGCTCCGTGCCAGACCCGTTACGACACCCAGCCTAGCTGGTTGCCCTTAGGTTATTGTGCTCACAATGCTTACTAATGCGCCGGGCTTGCACAGCAGCGGCTGCACTGGGGCCTCCAGACCCTCCCGGGCCTCGCCACGTAGGTGAGCACGAGGTCCCGCCCAGCCTGCCACGAGCAAACTGGGCGCGTCGCGCGGAGCCCCCACACTGCCTGGTGCGCCATGGCTACGCTTCCACCGGATCGTGATACCTGCGTGCGGATCTACAGCACTGGCGGGACCTTGCAGTGGAGACCAGACAGTCCACCGCGCTGCCGGCGATGGCCCTTGGAGCATTGGTGGAGGCGGCTGTGGAGCTTCAGAAGGCCTTCGATTTGCAGCAGGAGGCGGAACGGAGGCGGGGTTGTCGCCTGCGGGCCTTGCGCTCAGTCGCTGGGGGCCCGCTGAGTCTGGTGGTTGGGCTTGGGGTTCGCAGGTGTGGCGAGGTGGTCGCCTGCAGGCCTTGCGCTCCTTGGCAGGGTGCCCGCTGGGTTTGGTGATTGGGCTTGGGGTTCCGGGGGTGTGGTGTATGTTGCGTTTCAGGGTGTTTAAGGTACGGGTTTAGTTCGGGTACAATGGAAGTTTGTACAAAAGGGCGGCAGGATACATATATAGCCTGCAATTAACAAGGAAAAAGCGGCTGGATGCATCACTTACCCGCCGGCACCCGGTACCCGCCGCATTTACATCACATACATTTTATTTTCCTAAAGCACATGCTCTCTGCAACAGGCCATCAGTTCATTATATATCAGAAATGTAGATAGACTTCAAATGGGCTGCTGGCCGCCGCCTCGCTCGCGCGTCAACTGGACCATGCATCCTGGACTAGCCATACACCAGCAGTCGCCTGCGCATACACATTTTTGAGAGCACCAGCCAGCCAGTATTGAAGCGAGTTAGTGAACCTCACAACAATAAATACGAATGAACACACTGACTGCGCGCTGTCTGTCCACCATCCGCACACAACAAGACGAAGAGCCGCCGCACACAGGTATGAAGAGCTGCCCGCCGTAAGCACCCACACATCCTGCTGCTGTGTAGCCACGGTGGTGGCTACGCACGCACGCACGCACGAGAGGCATGCACCCGTTCGTGCACGCGTGCGTGCCGAGCCATCGCCACGCGCGTACCACGATGAGCTGCCGATGGCACAGCATGCACATAGTCGTTCTCTTTGCAAAATATCAACCAGTTGAACGCTTTGTTCGCACACCTACGCATGGCTGTCCTTTGAGCATCGTCTCAACAAGCGTGTGAGCGGTATGGGCCACTCATCCTGGCCACAAGCACACAAACACGCACGCCTTGTCCAAACTAATGGCACGTGCGTGTCACCTCCCAACACGCACGCACGGTGGTGCAAACTAGCTAGGTTGGGTGGTGAGACGGGATGCTACCTGCTATAACATGTATGCACCTGCTGGGAGCAAGATTAATAAGAGCATCTATGTAGGCTTATTACCAACAAAAAAATGACTAAGAGCGTGGCAGCCCCCCCACACACACACGCCTGAGAATGACGTACGGCTGCTGCCACCTGGAGCGTAGCAGTGGTGTTGCTGCTAGCTGCCAGACCCTCCCGGGCCGGGGTCGCCCATGTACCCCTCCACCTGCGCCACCAGCTGTACGTACTGTATGTCAGCCTTGTTCCGGAGATGCACACTCGCATCAACGCAATAGTTAATGCCGTTCTCCCGCAGGATGAACACACCGCCATCCCTGTCCTCCATGTCAATGAGGCGGTGCTCGGCTAGCTGCGCCAGCTGGTTCGATCCGGGGAGAAGGCTGGGATCAATGGCCCGCAGGTCGTTGGTGTTGAGCTCCGACAGCCTGTACTTGGTCTTGACGTGGTACAGCGCCAGGAGCAGCCGCTCCTGTGCATCAGTCAGCTGCAGGTTGTCCCTGGCGTTGACGATCAAGGTGGCATTGTCGAAATCTGCCTCCTGGTACTCTGCTGGTGGCGTGTGACTGTCATCCGACAAGTCATCAGCATTAGAGCCGCCAACCTGCGGCTGGGCGCATACATGACGGGCATACATGCGAAGCAAACATGTAATGGGACGTGGACGTCTCACCAGATAGAAAGGTAACTGGACGCTGTGATACTGGCACTACTGCGCGTGGTTGGAAACAATGGATGCCATGTGCAGATTCCCCTCAGCACGCAGCAGCCGATTATTAGCAGGTAGGTAGGGGCTTTGTCATCATGTACCTTGATTTGCTGCAGCAGCTCTCTTGAGCGCAGCTTGTGCTGGCCCATATTGCGCCCGCTGCAGGACTCGATGTACTTGCGAAGGGGGGGCGTCAAGCACCGGCCCTTCAGCAGGTCGTCCAGCGTGAAGCTGCGGCCTTCTGCAGCAATACTATTGACGCGCGCCGCCATCCACTCGACGAGTGCATAGTACTCCTTGATGAGTGAGTAGTCCCCTTTAAGCATGAGCACCTCCACCTATGCGCATGTGTGGGGCACGCAAGATAGGCAGACATGTGCATTAATAAGTTGTGGCACACAGGCAATATAGGTAGATAGGTGGTGACCCACAGGTCATATCAGTGATAGAGCGACGCTCAAGAATGCATGAAATCACTAACATGCATTTTTTAGTTATTCCGTGCATGCATTACCGTTGTTCACGCAATTGCCCCACCCACGGCCGCCCTGCTATGTGCTGCTTCATTCGCTTAATCCAAACACGTACCCCATCCAGCATAGGAATCTGTGGATAAGCCGAAAAACAAAGCATGTATGTAGATTTAATCCAGCCCCAAACGCTAACCCAGCAAAGCAAGCCACGGAGCCGCACACACGTACCTTTTGGAAGCCATGGCTGTCCAGAACATCCTTGTTCTTGCCATTAACACGGCCGACCATCTGGATCAGGTCCGCCAGGCTAGTTCCCTTGGTAGGTGCGACCACGATGTGGGTTGGCACGCGTACATCACTCCGCGTGGACACAGAGCGCTTCATTGTGAAGTAGCCAATGATGAGCACAGGACTATCCAGCTCCTTGTCAAACATGGAAATGCCACCCTGTACGCATGGGTTTCGGGAGGCGAGGAAAGACATCGTAGGGGGGTCGTTAGGGAGGCTACCGGTCATGAAAGGCGGTGCCTCCATCCCCGCGCGCAGAGCCTGCAACCAAGCAAGCAACAATCATCTGGCGGGGGATTGAGGAGGGCGGGGCCGGCGGTACGTAATATAGTTCGGGGTTGGGACGCTCTGCAGAGCATGTATGTCGCCAATCAAGTCGGTGGCTGGGGTGCGGTCGGTTGGGGTGTGGCTGGGGTATGGCTGGGGTGCGCGGCGGGGAACGTACGATGGGAGCTAAGACTTAGGGCGGGACGGAATTGATGTGCAGAGCGAGCTTGCGAGCGAGCCCGCATGCCAAAGAGCACGGGAAAGGGTACAGAAGGGATAGTGCTCAAGATGAGGCAGCACTAGCTCTGCATGGTGTGCAGTGGCTGAGCAGGCCCAGGGCGGCGGGGAGCGGGGAAGTGATTGCCCCCTGCCTACGTACAACTGCGTGCAAGGCCCCCTACAAACAAACAGGCGTATTGCTATCCAGCAGGTATCAAGGAGGCGCCCAATCAATGTGCTTTCATTAGCTCAGTGCAACAGATATTACATTAATAAGCCCATTCGTCAGGGACGCACCGCTATGTCTGAGATGGGCGTGCCATCACTAGTGAGGAGTTCTGATCTCGTCACAACATTGATGTTGCCCTCATTATCGTACGCATACTTGACTTGCTGGAGTTTGTTCGCTCCAGAGTGCACGAGGACGATCCTGCGTGCAGGAACCAAGTGCATGTCGACGGATTAGCAACACGCACCTCACACATGCATGTATGCTCGCTTAGCTCGCTCGGCCGCTGCAGCGGACCAGCGGACCATCCAGCTAGCTGGTCCTTCGTTCATAACCAATCAATAATGTGTGCATAATATGAGGATGCGGCTGGTGCTACGTGTCGTATGTAGTAGTGTCATCACTTACACGCACGTTTGTATGCAAGCTTACGGTAAGCTTACGGTACAGGTCAGGTAGGTGGCCGTTTAGGGGCTTAGCTAACCCCTAAACGCGCCCTAAACGCATGGCGTGTTATTAGCCGGCCTAAACGCTTGGCTAACCGGCTAACCGTGAGAATCAGCCCAAACGGTGCGTTTAAGGGCCGCATTTAAGCCCTAAACAAACCGCCGTGTAAGCCCCGCCGCCTTTGGTAGGGCTTAGCACATGCACAAGTTGAACCTGCCAGGATACGTACGGATATAGATGCGTACGGCAGCTGACGCGCACAACTCACCAGTGTGGGTACTGACGCGCAAACTTCATGGCACGCTGAGTTGTGTTGACCGTTGTGTTCACACGTGGGTTTACGATGTCGACCACCAGCAGGCCCCGCTTCCCCTGACAGCGCAGCTCCTCCACGTGGTCGAAAAAGTCAAACACCTGCATGGACAAGAATGGCGGCAGGTGGCTAGGCGTTCCGTTCCATCCACTGACACGACCCGACAACCCACACGCACATACAGCACATTCATGTCGTAGATGCATGAAGGCATACATATAACGGGTTCGTTCCAAACCAAGCAACACGCCGTACATAACGACAGCAGGAGACAGGATCATTCACTCAAACGAGACACAATAATGTATGCAGGTTAAAGACACCATGACATACACGTGTTGCTGAAAGCTGCGTGCATTGCACACCTTTGCAGTTGGTGGCGTCTTATTAGGTTCCTTCGCTGCAGCCTGCTCGTCACCAGCCTCCTGCTGCTTATTAGCCTCGTGGTGGTGAGCCGCCTTTTTAACCGCCTTCTTGACCGCCTTCGTGGCCACCTGCTTAGCCGCCTTTGTAGCCGACGTTTCAGCTGCTGCCTGCTGCTCGTCCTCGTCCTTGGACGGCTGAGCTATCCCGGGTGGCAGCAGCCCGTACTCAGTCTTCGACTTCACCTCGTGCATTTCCAGGAACACCTCGGCGCCGGATTTGTTCCGAAAGGGCCTGATCATGCTGAAGTCCACGTATCCCTGCTGAGCCAGTAGGTCATCGGCAAGGCGCATCACGCCCCAGGACAGCCGCTGCACTGCATTCCACACCATGGAATCAATGGGCGTTGCAGTGACCTGCATCAGAGTTGGGCGGGGTTACTGTCAGCTACCAGCTGGCGCAGTCCTGCTGTGTTTGTTGTGTCCCTGTCGTCGGACAGGAATCTCATGCGTACTTTTTATCAGACACGGTCTGCATCCTAGCTGGATGGGGTATAAAGATGTAATTGGACGGACAGCCCACTGGCAGGTATGCGAACTAGGTAGCTAGCACTTTATTATTTGGTGCGTGCGTGGGGCGGCCAGTTGCGTTTGCATGCATGCTGGGTGGTTGGCAGCTTCCTTTATACAATGCTAGTGCCAGGCAGGGGAACGAATGAACGGGGGGAATGAAGGGCCGGCACAACTGGATGGACTGTGAGTGGTGGTGCGTCCGTGGTGGCTTTGATTCCATGTAGCTAGCTATCTGTCCCAGCACATCTCACTCAATCTGCCGTTTGCTTAGATGCATGTATACTCCGTCCAGCAGTACCCAACTAAGAGCCATGCTGCTAGATAGCCACATACGCAACATATAAGCAACCAGCAGAACTACTTTGGCAACGTATGTACCTGCACCAGGTGGGAAATGTTGGCGAACTTTCCATTGGCTATTTTGCCAGCAAGACTGTTGAACGCCATCTCACGCTTGATGAGCTCCTCGTCCTGCTCCGCCGTAATAGTGGCACGGCCCTGCTGTTCAGAAGGTTTGCACCTCTTTCGTGTTTGCTGCAGCAAATGGCCTTGGAACTCCTCTGGGACTTGATCACTGGGCAAAGTAGAAAACATCTTGTCAGCCTGCACATGCGTATGGGTTTGAACACACGTTTGAGGCATCACATTTTATCAACATACATGAATACAACAAACTATGACTTGGTACTGGAGCTGTATATGCATGCCGGCCCTTGGAGGGGACAGCCGCCTGGTTCGGGCGGCTGGAGGCACTTGGGGTGATGGGCTGGACGCTCATGGGTGATGGAGAATGTGGGAATGTGCCCATCTCACATACACCCAGCAGCAGGTGAATAAGCAAGGCCACAAGAGTCAACCCTGGCCGCCGCTTCACGCAACACAATGCAGCAGTGGCGCTAGTGGCGCTGTATGTCCCGCACCCACACCGGTAGGTAGGTGGAGAAGGATGCCGCTGGCGGTGAGGGGCATGCAGTGAGCAAATAAACAGATGCGCACCTCGTCGAGGACAACCATTGATGGTGGCCCACCCTCGAATGCTGTAGTAAGCAGATCCAGCTTTCCAAAGGTGAAGAAGGTGACAGGCACTGTAAGGCCACATAAAATTTGCTCTCTACACTTCTTGATCTGGTCGCTGTCACATTGCTTCTTCCCCGTGAGGTCGAGTAGCTTGATCACATGGCCCTGAGCCATCTGCCGGCCCTGCACCACCATCGGGTGGTCGCATTGTCCGATAAACTCGTTTAGTCGGTTCACCATGTAGCCAAGCTTGGATGGCGTGGTGTTGTCTACAAGTGCCAGGACGTTGTCCTTCTTGTCACAGAGGACCACAGCGACGGGCATCCTCTTGAGCCAGGCAAAAAGGATGCAGATGATCAGGGTGCCTGTCTTGCCGGCCTGTGAACAGCGAGGATGTAGGAAGAATAATAATGAAGCTATCTAATTGTATCATCAAGCAAGGCGTCTAAACATAATGCCATCCTGGGTATGGCTTGATGATGGCCATCTTGAACTATCCATGGTCAGACTAAACAAGCCGACCCATTGGGTCGGTCTATCTCCTGACTATGACGATGGCTGCTGCTGACGGCTGCGTGCTGATGGGCGGCTGCTGATTATCCGTCCATGCTCACGTATACATACAACGGCTCAGCATCAAAGCAAATGACAAACACTCACGTATACCGGTACACACCTGGCAGTAGCCGATGACCAGGGCATATAAGCCTCGAGTTAGCAGCTCAGCAAGCTCCTCTGGGTCGAAGGCCAACGTCAGATGTGGTGCGTTGATCTCCATTAGCTTGTAATTAAACCACCTGGCGAAATCAAGTATTACGGCTTTCTGCTGGCCTGCTATGACACGATCAGCAGCCACAGGCTGTTGTATAGGCGGGTGGATTACTGCAGCTGATGGTGGGTTGGGCACAGCGGGCGCAGTGGGCGTTGCTGCAGATGGAGGAACAGCTGCTGCTGCTGCTGAGCCACTTGCAGTTGCTAAGCCATGGTCAACCATCGCCTGTAGCGGGTTGCAGGTCGACGTGGCGGGTTGCGGATTGTGCAACTTCAAGCGAACCGTCCGCTGCTGCTGGCCCGATGCAGGCAGCAGTGGCGACTCAGCGCTCCGCTTCTGTGAAAGAGAAGGCCTGCTGGGTGCGCCAGAAGTCGGTTGCAGTGATGCGTCTTGTGAGAGGGTGGTGGACGGCTGCACAGCTGCGTGCTGTGGTGCCATTTGCTGCCCCTGCTGGGGCTGCTGGTTCCCAGACGGCATGGTCGTCTGGCGCATCCTGAAATCCGAACACCCTTCAGTGGGGGTTCCCTGAAGGCGCACATCAAGGCCTGGCCGTACCGCTGGAGGCGACTGTGGCTGCAGCACCTGCCTTCCCCGGGGTGTCGAAGGGCCTGCACCGCCACTGTCATCTTCTGAAGCACGTCCGGTCGTCTGGCCTGATGCTGCTGGTGATGAGGGGGTGCCTTTGCCCACGAGAGAGCTTGGTGCCCCACCCATCATCCGCCAGCGTGCCTCCAGGTGAAGAACAGATGAAGTACGAGCGGCGCCGGTTGGGGGCAGGAGAGATCCAAGGCAGACAGAGTTCCGCTCATCACTGAGGGCCTTGCCATTGCACACCAGGTAAAACGCATCGGTGGCTGTCGTCCTTGTCGGCAGCCAGTCTTTGAGACCCTTGATGGCCTTCTTAAGAAGATGGAGGGGCCAGCTTTTGGGAACCTTTCTCAGATGGAGGTTAGGGATGCCAGCGGCCGGCGACAATATGAATATGTCCATGGTGTTGGCATTATTGCCGGTGGCGTCCGCGGATTCCGTGCGCACTACTGTCCTTCCCGCCGGAACAGCAGCGGGGTCGAAATGAGTGTGAGGTCGTGGAGTATTGGAGCGTGTGATATAGCGAGCCAGCTGGTCCCGAAAGCAGGCATTCGCAAGCCAGGTTGTCAAGCCAATAACTACCAGCAGCTGTACACAGGGGCGGCGGATTAGCAAGAGGAAAGCCAGCTGTGCTGCCAATCCTCCGTTAAACAAGGCGGCCAGGATGGCAGCGCCGCTGCCAGTTGCAGACAGTATACGTAGGGTAGTGCTGGTGGAGTTCACCAGATCCGTTGTGTGGATTATCCATTGCCCATAGCGGACGCAGCAGCGGCACAGGAAGGGGGCGATTAGCTCGTAATAGCAGGCACGGATGAGCAGGACGGTTGACATGGCAGCCAGCAGCCTTGGACAGGTGACACCCATTAGAGATACCAGAAGGAAAGCGGCTGCCTGGGTGACCAAGCTTGCGGCATGGAGGGTGGCGAGGAAGGCGGCGTCGCTTCTGGTGGAGAAGATGGCTACGATGATGTCCTTCAGCAGCGTGTTGCCAGCGTTGGTCTTGTCCATGGACCGCCTGCTGCGCTTGCGTTTCTTGTTTGCGACGCTGGCGACAAGCATGGGCGGCTCCGGAGAAATCACATGCTGGTTGTACAGCTTGTTTTCGTGTGGCATGAGCTGGTTTGTGGGTTGCATGATGTGCTTGCCGTTGTTGCCCGGCCGCCGACCCACTGAAAAAAATAAAAGGATGACGATGGAGGCGGCGGACAAAGCAAGAAGGTCATCCGGCAGAAAGTAAGCACGCAAGCAAGCAGCAAGCAAGTAAGGCCGGAGGAGTGAAAACAGTGGCCATAGATGAAGGTCTTCCATTCATCCTATGTATGCATGGCGTAAGTTCATACTCCCACCAGGAGCGAGCACAACTTACCAGCAGTGAGCTGCCAAGCTGCTGCCGATGCTGTTGAAATGTTGCCCGTCCAGCAGTCAGCAGCAGCGGCGTCCTCACGCGTATGAATTGAGCTCGACGGCGGCTTGCGACCTTGAAAGGCTAGAAAGAGGGTAGGGGCGTACCGTAATAATCAAGCAAGCAAGCAGCAGTAGTAGTCATAAATGGCGCACACTCCTGCATACGTACGTGCGTGCTGACAGCAGTATGCAGTAGATATATATTGCATGCATATGCTATGCAACGAACAAGCCAGCCCCTTGCAGTAATCCAAAGTAGCCAACCTTGAAAATGGCCAGCACCTACCACTACTGCAGCAGCCTCTGCTGCCCAAGAAAGGGTTGCGCAGCGAGTAGCACCCCGCGCCGGCAAGCATGCTCTGCTGGTTCAGGATATGGCCGGCGTTGCCAGCAGGGCACCATTCCGTGTCGAAGGCGGTGACAACGTCATGATGCATCGCTTCCATTTGGCCCCTGCTGCTGAAAAGGGATAGAAGTAGGTTGAAGAACGGGGGTAAGCAGGCGCAAAAACTGGGAGGGTCGTCAATCCAAAGTTACAAGGGATCCAATTGGATCCTAACGGACAGAGGTTAAGTAGAGGACTGGAGAGAACAGCGGCGGGTTCGGTTGGAGGGTGCCCCGTGCGTGCGTGCCCGGAGGGCAAAGGTCGATCGTTGCTGTTGTGGCAACGAATCACTTGCACAGCAGCATAAGCCGAGACGTCTTTGGCCTGAGATATGCATTTGAGCTCTACATAAACGGTCTGGGTCAAACAGGCAGAGAAGTTGAGGCGACGACGCGACCAAAGGCAAAGCCCACTTCGGCTTCACGAACAATTTCGGCATTTGCGCATGAGAAGTATCATTAGCCGCTTTGGCCTCCCAGCGCCCCCGGATTCTGACTCACACGCCCTTAATTCACCCGCTATTGAGCATTGCGAGCACTTCTGCACAGCTACCTACACGCATGGCCATATTCCATAGCCCAACCTCACCCTGACGTGGAGGAAAGGGCCAGCAGCGCGACGAGCAGAGCTCCCGCTCCGACCTTGAGGGGCGCCACGACGCGGCAGCAGGAGAGTCCGCGGAGACGAACCATCCTCCTCCAGCAAGCGTGGAAATACTATTTGACGGTTAGCACGGCCAGTGGGCGGTTCCCGGCGGTCTCGCGCGGGGATCTAAGATGCGCTCTTTCACGCAGAGCGCTAGCCGTGCCAGAGTGCGCTCAGCGCCTTCCTAGCATCATTGCAAGTGCCACTTCAAACGCTGTGGTGCCAGGCATGCCTTCATCGGGACATACAGGTAGCGTACGGCGGGAGGGCGACTTGTACGGCAGGCAGGAGAGGCCGGGCGTTCGTAATGTGGGCACCCAAGGCCTTCCCGGTGCTTCCCCATTCCAGGGCATGTTTCCTTTTTTCCAGAGGGAAGCGCCGCCGAAGGCTGTGCGCCAGTCGGCCAAGCACGGCCTGAGGGAGCCAACGACAAAGGACGACGAGGCTGATGAGAATGCAAACAGAAACAGGGGAAGGCCACCTCTACGGTCATAACCGTAGCCAGCAGGGCGCCGGAGGCGCCGGGTACATCGCATCTCATGGCGGGCAACGGAGACGAGCAGACGGACCCTCCCGGTGTGGGGCAGTGGCTAGGCACTGCGAGGCCACGATTCAAAGAGACAAGAGAGGCCTCTGTGGGAAAGGTTATAGGCAGCTGAGGCCAAAAAGGCCGCCAGTGGACCAGCGCTACCAGGTATCAATCGCCAATCGCATGCTGGGACGGGGTTCCGCATGACAAAGGCATGTGTCAAGAGTCCGGGTTTGCAATGCAGCGTTCGAGTTCGTGTCTTCTGCTCAACACATCCTGAGCTCCTGACAGCTTTTTATCTTCGAAAGCCGTTTCCTTGGAGAATTGCGCTCCCGTGACGATGCTGATCCTTCCCACCGTGCGGTGCAACCAGCTTTACTGTAGGTATACCTCATGGGCTGTTCCCCACGTCACTGTTGTGCCGAACAACCAAGGGGCCCATGCCTTAGCCGTCAGCCCTGACACCGTCTAGGCCCCGCTGGACATCCTCTTCAGCTGCTGGGCTCCGTGCCAGCAGGCACCGCACGCCTGCTCGCCCAACTGCAGCGTGTCAACATTGGCCCAGAGACCGTTGTCTTCAAGAAAGGCCTAACTAGGCTAACTTAAGGTCGTGTCTTCGTTCGTTCGCACGAAATACACGTCCGTCAAAGCCGGGGGCCCATGGACGAATTGCGAATATTGGGTTGGGGGAGCGGCTTATGGTCCTCGTCTCTACCCCGCTTCAGCGCCTGACGCCGAAGTATGGCGTGCCTGGTATCCCAGACAGCCTGGAAGTCCCACCGCAGTTGGCGGGGCCTCCTTCATAATAGTAATCATGTTACGATGCCTAAAGCCCAAAGCAGCCCCGAATTCGTTTCGGAGTTGCTCGTAGCATGGGAATTTGCAGAACACATGTAACTCATCCTCTACGGCCGCGGCGTCACCACAGGCCGTGCGCGTTCGGTTAGTCCGGGCTCGCCCATTGGGCCGGTTCACCTCCGTCTCCCAACACCCTACCGTTGGTGCCATCGGAAGATCCGGCCATTGTCTGGTCCCCATAAGGAGTAAACGGACGGTCCCGCCCACAGAGCGGGTTCCATTGAAGGCTTTGTGGGCATTCCGTGCCCAAGCGAATGTGCCAGCCAAGCCCTCCTCGCCAGCGGCTACTCACCTAGCGACCTTCCTTGGAACTATCATCAGCGGCGCCTCCGGTATACATCTCATCGTTCTCTGGTCGTTCTGGGCTTGGTGCAGCCAACCGATTGTCATCAGCTACCTGGGTCGTGGTGTCGGCGTGTGTTTTACATCGCGTGCAAGCATAGCGTCGGGGATAGCCAGTTAGCCGCATGCACGTATTATGCTTATTGAGCACCCGGCAAGCACGACAATCGTACGACAAAGCCCTACTGCACGCCTTCCATTGCTCGACCCTCGCAACACGGCTGCCTTCGGCAACCCGCACGGCCTCACGCAGGGCTTACCGTACCGCACGACCCGCTAGGGATCACCGTACCATCCCTTGCTAGCGCTCAGCAGCAGCCCCCACCGCCGCTGCATGCGGCACTGGCAGGTCGCAGCTGCTCCTTCGCCTTCCCCCGTTCCACGTTTCGTCATCTTTCTCTACAGCTTTCCAATCTCCAATGTCGAACGGACAGTAAGTCAGCAGCCCGCCCCAGCGATCGGACACTTCAGCTATGGGCCGGCCTGCGTCACGATGCCTCGATGTCGCCAGCGTATCTTGAGACGCCACAAACCTTGTTTACTGATTACAGGCCGCCCACAGGGGGGCTGCAAGCCACGTGAGCCACACCGCCCCCTCACACGTCGCTTTTGCCTTCGTGTCCAGTACGCTTAAGCTCCCCCGTGGGTCGGAAGTCATTGCCTTGGCCGGGACTTTGGCTTCCAATCTTCTAAAAAAAAATCTTCTCGGTTCTCGCTGGTACGCTACAAGCGACTTTTCTTCCTGCGTGCCCCTCCGCCAACAGCTCCGCCCGCGGGAGCCCGCCTCCATGCACGTACTGCTCGCGCTTTTGGTCCCAATCCTTCAATTTGTTGTGCCGGTCGCCCCCCCC
>LSYV01000275.1:10815-23849 GCA_001584585.1 Gonium pectorale | reverse complement strand
ATACCGTCACCACCAACGTCGCCGCCTCCGCCGTCGCCGCCGTCGCCGCCGCCGGCGTCAGCGGTGTCGGAGCTAAGACGCTGGCGCTTGGCGGGCGACTGGCTGCCGCCACCACCACCACCGCCGCGGCAGCCAGCGACCTTCGACGCGCTGACAGCATCAGCGTCCTGCACTTCCATTGTCCCCGCAGCCGCAGAAGCGGCGGCGGTAGCGCCATTGCCGCCGCCGCGCACTACGCTCAGCGTAGTTTGCCTCTGTGGGCCGCCGCGAAGCCCGCCCGCCACCAGCGCGCTGCCGCCAGCTCCGCCGGCGCCGGCGCCGCCTGCCGTCAGGGCGGATGGCGCGTTCACCGCGAAGGTGCAACGCGAGGGCTCCCACAGCGCAGACAGGGACTACGAAAGGCGGGTGAAGCGGGACGGGAGATGGCGTGGGCATTGCTCAGTAGCGCGTCTGGGGAGTGGTGACGCCAAAAAGGTAAGCAACGGATCCCTCTTCCCCCGGCCCCATCCCCTCCGTGGCCATCACAGCGCTACCCTCAGCCCCACCCGCACCCATACGCACCCCACCCTGCGCCGACCCCTCGCGGCGCAGCCGCCCCAGCTTGCCCAACAACCAATCACCCAATAACCAATTACCCCAACAACCAATCACCCAATTACGGTATCCATTCACCCGAACAACCGCGCTAACCACCGAGGCCCCGGGGAGGACCCGGTCCCCACCTGCTGCAGCAGCCCGCACATGCGGCCCCCACCTGCTGCAGCAGCCCGCACATGCGGCCCCCACCTGCTGCAGCAGCCCGCACATGCGGCCCCCACCTGCTGCAGCAGCCCGCACATGCGGCCCCCACCTGCTGCAGCAGCCCGCACATGCGGCCCCCACCTGCTGCAGCAGCCCGCACATGCGGCCCCCACCTGCTGCAGCAGCCCGCACATGCGGCCCCCACCTGCTGCAGCAGCCCGCACATGCGGCCCCCACCTGCTGCAGCAGCCCGCACATGCGGCCCCCACCTGCTGCAGCAGCCCGCACATGCGGTCCTCCGCCGCCATGAACACGCGGCGCTTGTCGGGCGTCACGTTGACGTCGACCTCCTCCGAGGGCAGCGACACGGACAGCAGACCCATGGGTCGGTGCGACCCGGCGTGCGCGGGCGAGGACAGCGACTTGAACGAGTCGTTCAGCACGCTGCGGACGGGCGGTGCAGGGGAGGCGAAGCTGCCAAGTCAAGAGGGAGGGGTAGAAAAGATTGAGGAGCAGCTGTACAGAGGGGCCGATCGGTTGGGTATCAGTGAGGGGGAGCGGCGGCGCTACTCGCCCCGCACGCTACAGACGGCGTTGTTGGGGACCACCGCGCTGCGGCTGGCGAGGGACGCTTCCGGCTGGTGGGACGCGCTTGTAGAAGGAGCAAGGCAGCACTGTGGTGGCCCGTAGCGAGTGAACGGGAGGCGCGAGGTAGGGCGATGGGTTTGCGGCCGAGAGCGCCAGTCTGGAGCCCTAGGCTTGCACAGTGAACCGCCTGTTCGCCCGCGTCCCTGCCCGCTTGCACGCCACCATCGTGTACAGGTCCGCACTTGCAGCACACGCCCACGACTGTTCCACCGTTCAGCCAGCAGCAGCTACTGCACCAGCATTGGCCTGGCGACAACAGCATCAGCTCACCGCGCCGCCTTGGGCAGGTCCACGGGTCGGCCGTTGAGGAAGAAGAACTGGCGGGAGGTGTCCCCCTTGAGGCCGCAGCCCGCCCGGGAGACCCAGCTGCGACCAGGCAGGAGGAGGCGGGCGAGGCCGGCGGAGGATGCGGCCGTGTGGGGTACATGGCAGGCTGCGTGGACTTAGGCATCGGCCACGCGCACGTGCTGGAGGCAATGTGTTGGTGTGGGGCGGGGATACCAAGGGGCAGACCCAAATCCCGGTTTAGGCGTACACGCCGTACGACGGTGCGCATGCACCGGCCAAACGCACACCCCACACGACGCGGGGACAGACCCACAATCACACATGGCTGTCCATCTACCCTGCATTGTGGACAGTGCAGGTGATGACCTTTCAGCGGAACACTGACCGTTCGCTGCAAGCCCCACATGCCCCGCGCACCCGACCACCCTCACGCCCGTCTCGGGGTCCTGGGGCAGCACCAGCGGCTCCAGCGCCTCCGCCACCCGACCGCCGAACACGGACACGACGTTGTCCCGGAGCGCCGCCAGCTGGGCTGCGACCCGTGGGTCGGCCCCGGCCGCGGCCCCGGGGGCTGGCGGCGCCGCCGCCAACGCCGCCAGGACGGTCGGCAAGCTGCCAGGCGTCGGCGGCGGAGCCGGCGCAGCGCCGCCGGCGCTGCCGTCGCTTGCGGCGGCCGTCGCGGCCGCGGCCTCGTAGGCTTCGTATGTAGCGGCGGGCGCGGCGGTGGTGAGGACGGTGGCGCGCGACGCCCCCTTGCCGCCCGGCTGGTTGGTGACGATGATGCGGGTGTGCGTGGCGATGAGCGCGTAAGCCTGCAGCACGGACACCGCCTTTGCAAACTCCCGTTTGATGTTGCGCAGGAACTCCTGTCGCGGGGCAGGGTGGGAGTGGGGGTGCGGTGCGGGGTGGGGGTGCGGTCGTGGAGTTGGGGGATGTCACGCTAGGGACTGGGTTTTAGGAATGGGGGTTGGGGGAGGATCGATTTGGGTCAAGGGCAACTCCTGAAGTGCGCTCGGTAGTCTGCAGACCTTTTCGCCTGCTCCCCGCCTCGTCCGCTCGGTCGGCCGTGTGCGCCAGCGTCCGCGTCCACGGCATGCATCCACGATGCACCCCGCAAGCGCCTGGCCTGTCCCAGTATGTTCGTGCCGTACCTTATGCCGTACGGGCAGGGTCTTGAACAGGTCCTTGACCGCCACCGTGGTGCCCACCGCGCGGGGGGCCGGGGAGCGGGACGTCAGCAGGCCCTGCGGAGGCGGGGAGCCGGCGCGTGTCATCGCCCAGAAAATCAGGGCGCCTGAACCCGCAAGGGCTGCGTTCTGGTCCTCAGCCTTGTGCAGGCCAGCCGCCGGCCGAACTCCCAAACCCCACAGACAGCTCGTGCATGGAGGGAGGGCCATGAAGTCCTCGCTCGCCCGGCCCCTCCCCAGCCCGGATCCCTCCGCGTCGTTCCTCACCCAGAAACCCCACCTCGTGGTCGTACTCCAGCCGTACGCCTGCGTCCTGCTCCGCCGTACGCGTCACAACCGACAGCTCCGAAACCGCACACAGCGAGCTGAGCGCCTCGCCGCGGAAGCCGTACGTGCTAACCGACTGCGGCGGTAGGACCGGTACCGTGCAGTGCAGTACGGTACGACAAGCAGCGGTGTACCGTGTGGCCGGATGGATGGGTGCGAGGGGGGAGGCAGGGAGAGCGGGGGCGAGAGGTCGCCAATTAGGATACAGAGCAGGCGAGAGCTTTGGGGACAAAGTTGACGGCTGCCCTAGAGGTGCATGACATCTCATGACCTCATCGAGCACAGATGCAGGGCATAAATGACGATGACGGCCCCAAAGGGGGATTGCAACCGCTGACGTGCCGTCGCCATACCACAAATTCACAAAATGTCTCATCCCCCTCGCGACGCCCTGCGCGCTGCCCCATCCTTGGGCCGCGCCCTCCTTTGCGCCAACCAGACCCAGCCGACCATCCGACCTCCTGTCCAGTCACGTCCGCTGCACCCTCCACAGTTATCCTCCCCCTGTACCTCCCTGCCGCTGGTCACCGCTTGCATTCCTCATTCCTATCCCGGCCCCAGCATGCAGCCCAAGCCCGGCCCTGAAGCCTGCCCAGACACGACCCACCCCGATCACAAGAGCCGGTCCCTGGAGTATGTCCCAGCGCCGGCCCCAGCCCCGTTCCCGTGGCCCGTCCCCGTGCCCCATTTGTCCCTAGGCCCCACCGAAAGGTCGTCGAACGAAGTGATCTTCGAGGTGTGGTACTTGAGCGTCAGTGCCTGGTAATCGGCGGGCGGCACGCCGCGGCCGTTGTCGGCGACCTCCACCAATGCACTGCCGTACTCGCGCAGCCGTACCTGTCACCACCGAGCGCGGCAGGCGTCAGCAGATGACGGTGGGCCGCCAGGCGGCCCGCAACACAGGAAGGGGGCATGGGTGAGTGCCAGCTAATTAGCGCAAGGGCTCGCTGGTTTACATCTTGCGGGGCCCGGCGCGCCCGGACTCCGAACGGCCAGACCACCGGGCCCGGGTGACAGGCGCTGACCATCGAAGTTTCACACTCGCGCCGCACACCCGATATATTTGCCGAACTTGTGACGTCACTCCCGCACAGCGTGGGAGCCGGTGCAAGCCCTGAGCGGACGCGCATCGGCGCAAGCCCTACTTCAATGTTGGTTGCCCCGGCGTCCAGCGCATTTTCTACTAGCTCCTTGATTGCTGTCGCCAGATCTAAGATGACTTGGCCGGAACAAATGCGATGAATGGACTGGCGGTTGATTGGCTTTATAGAGCCCGCCCCGCCAACGGGCTGCTGCGCGTCCATGGTCAAATATTCAAAGATGCTTTATTTTTGTTATTGACGCCTTGTGGGGCAACAGGCGCGGAACTGACAGCTAACGCATTTGCTGCTGCCTTCGCGACATCCCTGCGAACGACTACACATTACTCCATGTGAGCTTAACCGAACAGGAACCTAGGTGACCTTGTAACCGAGTTTGGAGTCGATGTCCAATTGATGCGGGGCGTTGTGCTTGTGGCTTGTGGCTTTATTTTTGTGACCTAGGTGACCTTGTAACCTAGGTTGTGAGCTAACCGACAGCGTAAGCGCCACAGCATTCTCATGGTTTCGGAAACGAGCGCGGAAACGAGCACGTCGTACGGCGGACGGGTTGGTGCCAATAAAAGACGCCCTCCGCCGACCAGGCTCAGAGCACGTAGCTGACAAACGCGTGTGCCTTAAGGGGCGCCCTCATCGTGAGCCTGTGATCGTTAAGTTATCGGGCCGTGACACATTGGACATCGCCGACACCCCCCGACCTTCAGCTGCGACTCCGCGGCCGCGCCCAGCTATCGCTACCCGCTTCACATCCACACTATTGTCCCCATGGTGCCCTTCAAGCCTGCCGCGGTCGTCCGCTTGCTGCCGCTGGCCGTTGTGGCCCTCCTCCTCCACCTGAAGCCCTCCATGTGCTTCGACTTCCAGTGGCATACTGGGCGCGCTACTCACTATGGAGGTAAATCCACTTACTCCAAACTCACTCCGCACCGGCTACAAACTCACACTCCTTGCCATTTGCACCCACCCAGGTGAAGGTGATCCTTGGAGCATCCACAACGGGTGAGGATTCGGCTGCTGCAAAAGACCGTTTTCGGGACGATTGGGACAACATCCCAAATGCCGCGCTGTGCGTCACGCGCTGCCTTGGCGCTTCTTAGTCGCGCACATTGAGGCATCGCGATGATTCATGTTTAGAAACAGGGCTTCCTCTGTATGCCGATGCGGTGCCTACTTGAGCCCGCTAAGCCGCCCGCCGCAGTTCTGTCGCGCGAGATTCCCAAACACTCCTGACGCGCTCCGGCCCACGTTCCTCCCCGCCGCCCGCAGGCACTGCGCCTACGGCTACCTTGACCCGAACGTGGGCACCGGCTGGGACATCTGCGCGCCGAGCGACCAGAACTGGGACTACGACGCCTCCACGGCCTCGTGCGGGTGTGTGGGGCGCCCTTGCGGCTGCGCCTGCATGCGAGATGGGTCTCGGTGGAAAGGGGTCAGCCGCAGACCCCACCCTGTCGCACGCGACTATTAAGGCTCCCGTGCCGTGCGCGCGCACGCGCCGACCCGCATCCGCAATAACCCACATCCTTGGCTCTCGCCCTCGTGCTTCCACCGCGGCTCTGGCACTTCGGCGCCGCTATGGCCAGCAATCCAGCTTTCCAATTAAAGCAATTGACACCAAACCCACATTAGGCAGCCAACGAATTTCCCAAGACTAACGCCATATTCCGTTGTCCGCTTCCGTTCCCGACCTTGGTCCCCAGGGTGTGCTACGAGATCGCCTGCCAGGGCATGGACTTCAATGACTTCTACGGCAACTTCCTTGACCGTAAATCCGTGTGCTACGACCAAGACTCGTCGGTTGTCGTGATGGTCAGCGACATCTGGTGAGCTGCTGCGAGCCGGCGACTGACATGGACAAGGGCTGAACTTACGGGGATCGGGTGTAGGGATGGTCCATGTTCTGCCGCGGGCTCACGGGGGATGCGCAAGCAGTGCGTGTGAGTGCTCAGGTTAATCGGTGTGCCTTGTGCGTACGTAGGTGTCACGACGGGCCGGGAGGGTGCTGACCCACATGGGAAACAATAGTAAGCTCCCGTTTGCCTGACCCACATGGCCGACCCTCCGGAAACTGCTTGCCCTACCTGCGCCGCCACCGAGCAATCAACATGTTCCCTACCTTGCCTTCCCGCCACCCCGCAGCCCATGCTACTACCCCTCCAACCAGTACTCCAACAAGCGCTGGTGCTGTGGTGACATGCAGCATTTTGGTGCGTGCCGGTGGGGAGCCTGCTGCAGGGGCTTGAGGGCTGTCTGTTAGCAGCGTGGGTGAGGCATTGCTCCGTACTGACGGGGCGTTGCGAGGCTTGAGACGCGGCTTGGTGTGGTGGGGCTTGGTTCCAAAGCCCGCCAGCCCGCAGGCAAACAGAGGTGTGAGGCAGGGATGCTCTCGCCTTTTGATAGTAGTCCCGCAGTAGTGAGGCCTTGGCCCTGTCTAAATCCCCTTGCACAATCCCTCTCTGCCCACCACCAGACGTGTCGGTGTTCGCGTTCCAGAAGCTGGCCGACGTCAAGTGGGGCGTCATCGGCATCAAGTACCGCCGGTGAGTGCTCGCCCCGTTTGCGGGCCGGCGCCGGGTCGGCTCTCAGCTGGAGAGGCGGGTCCGCGCGATTGCAATAGCATACGAACCGACTACTTGCGTGTCGCAGGGGTGAAGGGTAGATTGGTGCATCCGCACAAAGAAGCCGTGGCTCGCATCGTCCCTTCCCGACCATCTCCCTAACTCTGCCCTGGATCCCCCGCAGTGTGCCCTGCGACCACCAGCCGTACAAGAAGGCGTACCTGCCCTCCGGTGCTACGCCCGCCAAGGACTCGCAGTCGCCGCCCTGGAACTGGGACTCCTCGAAGGACAAGCGCTGGGCGCTGTGGTCCAAGTCGCAGTCCTGGAACTTCGGCGGCGACTCCTCGTCTAAGAGCGACAGCCAGCTGACCAGCAGCGTCACCGTCACGTATGAACAGCCGCAGCAGCAGTCCACCTCGGTGCGTAGCTGAATGGATGGTCGGGGGGTTGTGAGAGGAAACCGGACAAATGTCAAAACAGGGAGTTTGCTTGGTGCTTTGGTGCGACCAGACGCGCTCGTGGCTTGCCGTGTCCTGCCGCCGCATGTGAGCAGTTGCTGGAGCCTTGTGGCACCATCTGCTTTCGTTGCCACATGCGTCACAGTTCCAATCACGTTTCTGCCTGCAGGTAGGACAGCAGTCCACGGTGACCAACGCATACTACGGCGGCTTCATGCAGGGCTGGACCGACTCGGGCAGCTGGAGCATTAGCAAGTGGGTGCGGGCTCATTATATGGGCAGGGGCGGGACGGGCATGGTACCTGCGCTGCAGGACGGTGTCGCTCGCCCTCTCAACCCAAAGTCACGGCACCGGCGCACGGCGCCGGCGACGCGGCGTGGCGGCGAGCCGGCCTTGGCAGCCTTTTATGCTGTATGGCTCAGCCGCCCAACCTTACCCGCCCTGTCGCACTTTGGCGCCTTGCGCTTCCCGGTGCCCGCTCGTAGGTGGGGCCGCGACGCCAGCTGGGGCTTCGACGGCCAGCAGGCCTACTGCGTTACGCTGTCCGGGTACGGCGGCGCCAAGTTTAACGCCTGGTCGGGCGTCTTCAGCTCCAAGCGGACGCTCGAGTTCTATGCACGCCAGAACAACGGAGGCACGCCTGATATCAGCGTCAAGCTCGCGTCGCCCTCGGTGCGTCGGCGCGAATGCAATGGAGGGTGTGCGGGCCTGCGGGCATGCGCTGGGTCACCGTGCGCTTGCGGTTGTGTGGTGCTGTATGGTGTATGCTCCCAAGCTCTTCTTCTGTGGTACGCTGGTACCCCACTTATTCCTCCACGCCGCCGTCCATCTGCGCGCAGGGCACTTGCAAGTCCATCTCACTCCAGCCTCGGCGCTTCGACGACAACAAGGGCGGGTGGACGCGCTTCCAGATCCCGCTCAAGGCCTTCGACTGGCGGCAAAGGTGAGCTGCCCGGCTGGTCGGCAGTTGGGTTCCTGCGATGGTCAGAATACTCGTTCTGCACATTCGCGAGCAGCATGCTTACATACCTCTCCGGTAGCGGCCGCCCTTTCGCAAACGCTATCCCCGCGAGGTATGGTGTGGAAGTGGCTTGTGCCGTCACGTCAACATCCCGTCCCGCACGCCCATTCCCGTCCACAGCGGCGATGGCGATGGCGGCGCCTTCAGCGGCTGCAGCGACAGCATCAATGACTGGAGCGCAGACACCCTGTTCTTCGTCAACAACTGGGGCGGCAACCAGGACCTGTGCCTGGACCAGGTCAAGATTTTCTGAGCGGAGCGACGCTGGGCTACCGTGTGTGTCCGGGCTTGCGAATGTGTGCTTCCGAACGATGGTGTGATTTAGCAAGAAGAGGATGTAGAAGGGAGGCGATGCCGTGTTTGCAGGAGGGAGTGCGTTGAAAAGAAAGGCTTATGGCATGGGCATAAGGTTAGCATGCAATGACGTGTGGCGTACTTGCACTGTTAGGACTCGCCTGACATGACACGAATAAAGCTCATGCAGAAGGATGCAGGCATATAGGCCAGCAGTGGGGTACAGGTGCACTCCGGCGAAGTTGCACGTGGTGTAGGTGCATGCAGTGCATTGGCGGATGCAGGGATGTGTGTGCGTGTGTGTGAAAGGGCCAAATTGCCCATCGCAGCAAGGAGGTGTGCGGTTGTCCGTGATGGGTCAGCGACGCAGGCATCTACAACGTGGTGGAACACGTACGGGCTGTGCGCATCATTCGTTCATGTAAAGTATAAGGCATGCTCCCCTTTCTCCCACATACACAGGTTGTCTCGCGTTACACGGGCGGGTAGCGCAACAGGCCAGCGTCGGCCCGGGAGATGTAAGGCAACACACACACACATACACACGTTAACTCGCATTTTGACAGCCCCGCCCGTGATACCGCAGCTCACACCGCGGTGCTCCTCAACCGCAGGTGTGTTCACATGGTGTCGCGAACATAGAGCGAGGGAGCGGGCGCGCGAACGCGACTCCTGCACTACCGGTTCTGCTGTCTGGAGGGCAGCCCAGCCCAGCCTAGCCCAGCTCAGCCAGCCCAGCCGCCATTGCAGCGTCAAGTCACTCGGGGTCCCCCAGGGCAGCGGGCGCCACGTAGCGGGGTCGTGTAGCGGGGTCGTGTAGCGGATACTATGCGTAATGGGTTGTTGGGCTGCCGGTTAGCATGCCAGACTGCTCGACTGTTTGCCTCGCCTCTCTCGCCTACCTCGCCTAGTCTGTTTGCCTAGTCTGTTTGCAGCATGTCCACAAGCAAGCACGCACATTCGCATGACGTAACACACACACGTTAAGTAACGCATACATAATACACGTTAAGTACTTAGATGGTCACTTAACTGGGTCGGGCTCATGGGCTGCCGGCTAGTTGTTTTGTCTTGTATAGAACTGTTTTGAGCATACCGTAACAGATGTTACAGATGTTACAGATGTTACAGATGTTGAGCATACCGTAACGCATACATAACACACACATCACACGGGCTCGCTCATTCCCGTAGCAGATACATTCCGCCGTGGCATGCTGCGCATAAGACTGCCAACAGCCAGTCAACTCATATGCTCCGAAAGAAAACATGCTCCGACGCGACCGACAGTCTAATAATGTTCTGAAGTCCGCATAACAACTCAGTATACCTGCACGCATGAAGGTGCGACGTGGGGCTGGGTGCGGAGTGTGGGTCGGGAGGGCATGTGGGCGCGGAGTGGGCGCGCGCGGAGTAGGTGCGCAATGGGTGCGGAGTGGGTCTGGAGGTCGCGGAGTGGGCGACAAGTAGATAACTAGGGAACCTGCCGCGGTCGCTCGCATGCTGCCGCTGGCCGTTGTGGCCCTCCTCCACATTAAGCCCTCCAAGTGCTTCCAGTGGCATACTGGACGGGCTACCCATTAGGGAGGCGCAGGCGATCTTTGGAGCATCCATAACGGGTGAGAATATGGGTTGCCGTGCGTTTTTGAGGTGCTTGTTCAACATCCCAAATGCTCAACATCTGCGCGCCGAGCGACCATGACAGGGACTACGACGCCTTCACGGCCTAGTGCGGGTGCGTGGGGCGGCCTTGCTGTTGTGCCCGCATGCGAGATGGGTCTTACGTCTTGGTGGGAAGAGGTCAGCCGCAGACCCCACCCTGTCGCACACGGCTATACTGGGGCTCCCTTAGCCGCGTGACGTGCACACGCACCGACTCACATCCGCCCCAGGCCCACATCCTCTGCTCTTGCCCTCCTGCTTCCACCGCGCCTCTGGCACCTAGGTGCCGCTGCGGCGAGCAACCCAGCTTTCTGGCTTTAGGCAACTCGTACCAATCCACACCAGGCAGCCAAGCATACGCAGTCTCCTCCTCAACACTCCCGACGCGATGTGTCCTTCCCTCCCCTCCTTCACCTCCCCGCCCTTGGTCCCCAGCCTGTGCTACAAGATCGCCTGCAAGGCATGGACTTCAACGACTTATACGGCAATTCCTTGACCGCAAGTCAGTATGCCACAACTAAGACTCATCCGTCGGTGGTTGTGATGGTCAGAAACATCTGGTGAGCCGCTGCGAGCCTGCAACAGACGCTGCGAGCCTGCGAGAGACGCGAACGGGGAAGCCGGCAGGCACCACGCCAGGCTGCCGGCGTGACCACGGGTGCCCGACGTGAACCATTTAATGCACCACCGATACGATGTGCTCACTCCTTATAAACTGGAGGACATACGGAAAAGATTAGCTGACATGAACGTTGCAGCATGCTCGTACGTGCAGCCATTATGGAGAAACACCCTACCTGTTGCGACGGGCTTCACACGACGACCCATGGTTCAGCGGCTGGGATGGTGCGTCCGCCGCCAGCCCACATACGCTTCTGCATGCGCTCCCTGCGATAGCCAGGATTCTATCCTCAGTACATGTCGATAGTCGTGTTCGCCTCGGTCCAGGTTCGCTTGGCCATCATGGCGACATGTCCGCCCCGACATGTCCGCAATGGCGGCGGGCCAACACCCGGCAGACATTGCAACCAGCGAATGTATGAGGCCTCACTAGATTCGTCATTGAAGCACATGCCAACCCGCACGACCTTCAGCATACCGGCTAAGTGGCGGCTCTCGCCGCAAGAACACGAGGTGACAAGCCGACAGACGTCGACAGACCCCTTCCTGGTCTACGAATCCTTCCGACTTGCCTGCAAGCCTCGTTGGCGGCGGGCACTGTCCTTTGCGGGCACTGTACGGCCAAGTCCCGAGAGCGTTTACGCCGCAGCCTAGGCTACAAGTGGCATATCATATTCATTGCCTTGTTTTGAGGTACCGGCGATTGGTCGTTGGACGTGCAGGCTGACCCCCGTCTCGTGACTTTTTTGACGAGCGTGCACTTTCTGCATGCTGCAGGCCAGGCCCGGACAGGTCCGGGGCCCTAACAATGCTACACATTTGATATTCGGTAGTAGGACTTATACATTCTGTTGCAGGCCACCAGCGCTTTCGTTATCTCGCAGCTGCCTTCGCGGCCGGCCGTTGATGACCATTGCCACAAGCCTGAGTTTGGAAATTCGTCAAAGGTGAGGTGCAAGCTGTCCTGTTACTCGGCGCGGCAACAAATGTTGTTGGCCTAGCGCCCCAGCTCGCTCGTAAATTTGCAACAAATGAATACATGCTGAAAACATTGTTCAAACATGGGGCAGCTTGTATGAATCACCGCCGTGCGTCCTGCCCTGTGCAATCTGTTTCAACCAACAGCTCATCCAAGGGCGACCACCGATGCCAACGCCGCGGCTCAACTGACCGATCGCCGGGTGGGACCAACAGCTCTCCTGCCACAGATCAGGAGCAGCTGCACTCCAGGTCCGGCACTAGGGAGATGGTGGGAAGTCGGCGTCATGCCAGCCGGAGCCGCAGCCCTCCGGCTGGCCGAAGCCCCCGCCGCGATGCGCACACGGACGGGAACGACCTTGCGCAGCGGAGCGGGCCGGGTTCTGGCCCTGGGTCCGGGAGCATGGCCGGGGGCCCATGTGAAGGCAGCTTCCCGCGGCACGGGTCAGGTCCTCATGGGGACCTAGACATGGCCGCTGATCATGACCATAATCAGCATCAGCACCAGCATCACAACATGGTGGCGAACGGGGTTGCTAGACCCGGTGGGGAGGAGGACCGACGCGGCTGGGGCGCGGACCGCGCGGACGGGCACGGCGGCGAAACAGGGCCGCCCGATGCCCCCAGCCTCCGCGACAGCCGACGGGCCTCAGGCCGTTTCAGCCGCAGCAGGAGCCGCAGTCACAGCCCCGGCGCTGTGGGCCTGAAGCGCCGGAGCTCGGGGGCCCGGGCCTTGGATGGCGAGTCTACCCGTGGTCGCAAGGGCAGCCGCGACGGGGTTGCAGGTCCCGACCACGCGCGTAGCCGCAGCCGCAGCAGGAGCCAAGTTCGCGCAGGCCGGGATGCTGACCACGAGCGGGAGCGCGACCGCGACCGCGATGCGAGCTTCGGGCACGACCGTGACCGGGAGCGGGAGCGGGGTCGCGGACGGGAGCGGGAGATGGAGAAGGACCACGCAAACGGGTCAACAGCGGCGGCGAATGGCACTGCTGCCGGGAGCGGTCGAGGGGGTAGCGGCGGCGGCGCCGCGGCCCCAGGGCCTCCGCAGCACGGCCGTGCGGCGCTGCCGGCGGCGTCTGCGCGGTCCGTCGTCGCCCGCCGTTCGTTACGTCGTTCGTTACGTACGTACGTACGTACGTCGTACGACGGT
>LSYV01000274.1:5299-18993 GCA_001584585.1 Gonium pectorale | reverse complement strand
ACGCGGACGCGACCGGACGGAGGCGGACGGTCGGGCGGTGGGTCGGGCGGGCGGGCGGTGGCGNGAGTGTGGTGGCGCGNGNGCGTGTCGACGGAGGGGTGGGGAGTGGCAGAGGGGAGGGCGCTGCCTGGAGCCTACAGTAGCGTCTGGGGTGCTGTGGCGTGTTGGTGGTGTGTGCAGCGTTGGCCGCCAGGCGCTGATGGCATTAGCGGCTAGACACTGCAATCCGTGGGTGCCGCCGCGATGCATCACAGGCAGCCGCCGCTTGTAAAACCGATGTGCGCCCCGGGCCGAAGATGCTTTCGGTGTGAAGTGAAATGCACATGCCCCGTGCTCCGCACCACACCACGCGGCTACCGACAGGTGACGGGCTTTGTGCCCACGCTGAGCGTCGAGAAGACGGATGGCGTGCAGATGTTTGTGAGCAAGAAGGTGCGGTCTGCCGGTGCCGCCCAGGGGCAGGGGCGGGGAAGTGGGTTACGTGTTCGGAGTGCGGTACGGTAACTAAGGCCTGCGGGAAGGGCCTCCATGCGGCCGCCTCCCAACCCGGGGCTTCTGCTTGTCGCCCGCTGAATTGGGGCAGCGCCCCCCATGGGACGCTCCGCCCAACCCAGCGCCCCCGGCTCTCTCGCCGGCCGGGCCATCACCCAGCCGGCAGCACAGATGAGCCGCGTCTTGTCCGCGTACAGCCCCTCCTCCCTCCGCAGCTTGGCCGCCGGACGAGAGGCTGCTGCTGGATGAATGCCATCGCTTCCTCGTCACACCCACCCCCCTCCCCCGCTCACCCCCTCCCTCCCGCAGATGGCGGCCGACCCCAACTTCCAGGTGGTGACCGCCAAGTGCTCGGCGGTCAACGTAGTGGTGCTGCCCGGAGAGGGGGAGGGCGAGGGGGCGGAGGCGGAGGCGGAGGCGGACCCGGAGGAGCACCCCGTGCCGGAGCAGTTCATCTCGACCTTCCGGAATGGCAAGCTGGTCACCGTGAGTGCGGGGAGGGGTCCCGGGGAGGGGTCCCTGGTAGGGGTCCCGGGAAGAGGCTGGCCGGGATGGCGGGTGGCGGAGCGTGGGCGGGTGGCGGAGCGTGGGCGGGTGGCGACCTCCGGGGGTCGCTCTCCCGTGTGCCTCAGAGTCCAGTGCGCTTGCCGCGGCAGCACTCCCCGCCCCGTGTTTGCGCGAGGTCTTTACACTCGGCCGCCCCCCCTGTGCCGCCCCCTGTGCCCTGCCCCGCGCCCACAGGTTGCTGCGGCGCACAGCGGCGCGTGAGGAGGTGTCCTACCCGCGGGGGGCCGAGATGGCCCCGGCTGCACCGCCCCGCCCCGCCCCGCCCCGCGCAGCGTCTGGTGACTCCCTGAGCGCGCGCAGTGCGCAGGGTTACTGCAGCAGCGGGGCGGGGCGGGGTGGGGCGGCTGTTGAGTGTCGCCTTGACTAGCGGCCATGGATGGGAGTTGCCTTGAAAGGCACATGCAGGCAGGGTGTGCTGGGGTTGTTTGTTGGCATCGGGCGCTTGCTGGCTGGAGTCGGGGGCTCCGGAGTGCGCGACGGCTGGTGCGGGTAGCCTGGTTAACGCGGCCCGCGCCTGCGCCCCGCCTGCACTACCGGTACTCCTTGATGCATGAACGTGCATGGCTCCCTCTTTCTCTGCAGGTTTTCTTTTGCATGGATGGATACCAGTGATGCATGGTGCCCTGGTGTGCAGCAGTACGGCCTCCCCCGAGACCGCGCCTGGCCCGGGCTGACCGACGGCCCGACGGCAGGCAGCAGCGCGTTGCTTGCTTGGTGCGGTGCGGTGCGGTGCCGCATGGAACGGTCAGCGTCGCAAAAAAAGGGACAGGCTTGGGCACGTTGGTTAGACAGAGACAGGGTTGCAGTTTCCGTGCCTATTGCAGGCGGTACTCGCTTTGGACCGTTGGGCCTCTGCTTGGTTCTGAAGGGTCCTGATGGGTTGCGGCACCCCCGCCGGTGTGTCGGAGGCTGCGGTCCTTATGCAGTCCGTAAGATACCGACTGCCCACAGCTGCGGTCCGGAGCGGAGGAAGGGCAGACGACATTGGACCTGATGGATGTGTCAGGGTATAAGTAACAGGGGAGACCAGGGGAGAGGCATCTCCCCGGGTATGTACCGTGGGTGTGGCGCAACACTACTGTCGCGTGCGGGCGCGTCTCCGCTGCGCACCGCAGCGGCCACGGTTTCCGCGCGGAGTAAGCCGAAGGAGAAGCGTCCGGGGCTGGATCTTTGCGAGCTTTATCCCGTCCAGTCAAAGACGCGTGGCCTTGGACAAAAGCCTTACCGTCAGCCGTGGCGCTGGCTCGGGCATTCTCGGGCTGCTGGCGGAAGGCAGAAGGCGGAAGCGCGCCAGACCGTACCAGGGGACCCTGGACCGTACCTAGCTGGCTACCGCCAGAAAATCGTCTCGGCCGCGGGTCTTCTATTCGCCTCTAATTGCCGCGCGTTTCCGAGCAACCTCGAAAGGCAAGAACACTATATGTGGATAGGGTCGTGGAAAGCGTATGCCGGACCCCGTTGACGCTCTAGTTAAAGAGATTCGATAAGATAGTACCATGCCATCGGCAATAATGCAAAGTCCGCAATCAAGGAGGTGCAAAAGTGTGGCAATATCACACACCGTTTCGTTTGCCGTGTCGTTCGCAGCTCCGATGCAGGTTGCTCTGGACAAAGCCTAATTGTACCTGTGTTGGGTGAGTTTCCTAGCCTGTTTCCGCCCACCGGGTTCCCCGTGACCCCGCCGGGCCGGAGACCCGGTTACCCGTGGCAAATCAACATGCAAATACCATGCAGTATTAAGCATGCACTGGCGGCTTGAGACATTTTGGGCGAGAGTCGGTTTGTACGTGACCGTTAGAGTTGCTCTGTTTGCTTGCAGAGGCTACCTTACGGCTTCTACTTTCAACGCGTAGACTGGGGCCCACGTGGACAGGCGTTAGGAGAGAGAGACCCAGCGCAGAGCTGGGCTCGGCGTCAAATTTCCTGCGTCGCAGAGCCTTATTTTCCAGATATATATGCATCGACTTTAATATCAAGAACTGAGCTGGTATCACCAGCCTTTGTGTTGGCCCTGCGCAGCCTTGGAGTGCAAGTTCTTTTCAGGAGCACACGAGGCACAGGTAAGAAGCATATGCTTATAGATGCCTTGGTTTCCTTGGCTGGGGTATTGCCGCTGTCTCGTGGCCCTTCTACTCGACGCAGGCCCTCGAAGGGCAGTACCCAGGCTCTCTCCAGCTCCCTGGTTCACATAACTTTCTGCAGAATTGTGCCTTGAGGCCTCAACTTTGCTTGGGCTTTTCGCGTTGAGAACCCTCAGCACTCCCCCCAGTCGGTCTCACCGCCCCACCAGCTCTGTTCCTGAGAGCTCATGACCTCACTGAACACGCAGGTGTCACACTTGGCCTACCTTCGAGTTGCGCTTTTGGCGAAGCCCCGCCCGCCCTCCATTGCTTTCGGCTCTGAGGAGGCCTCTGGCAGCTAAGCAGGCGAGAATTCAGCAAATTATGCAGGCTGGTATCTCAGCCTGCCCTTAGCTTCTCGATAGGCGCCGGGCCGCCCGCCATTATGGAGCGTGCGGCCTTTTGCCTACGCGCCTCCAGCGCACCGCAGCCCACGTCTGGACTTCAACCTACGCGACCGCTATCGATCGGCTGCCGCTAGCTACATGCAGTCGCAGCTGCAGGACCGGCGCGACGTGCATCGTCCGGGAGCCGCAGAACCGAGGGACGGGGCCGAGGGCGCGGCAGGCGCAGGCGATGGGGAAGCTGAGCTTCCCATTGCACCTGCTTTGCCAGGGGCCGATACAGGGCCCGCGCCCCAGTCCAACTGCTCAGAGCAGCCGGCGGGCGCAACGGACGGCGCCCGCCGCAGCCCTGCGGGCAGCAACGCGGCTCTGACACAGCACCATCCACGCCGGCATGCCACGGAGCTCCATCACAATCTGGAAATGCTGCCACCCAGCTCCCCGCTGCGGCCGCCCGCCCAGCTCGTCTCCGAGGCGGTCGCTGCTACGGCCTTTCTAAGCGCCCAGCCACTCAGCTTTGGCTCAGGGACCGCCATCGCCCGCCCCATGGCTGTCCGCCGTGGAACAGGCAGCGACACGGGACGTTGCGGGTCCCTTGCGGCGGGCGCAGCGGGAAGCGGCAGCGGGGCCGCTAGCGACCGCGCCGCTGAGGGCCGGCTGCTCACCCCTCCGCATCTGCAGCTGGATGTGCCCGTGCAGTCCCTCCTGAGTGAAACCGCCAGCGGCCAGCTGAGCTGCACACCCCGCCAGCTAACACGTAACAGCAGCAGCATTGGCAGCGGCGTGGGAGCGGCGCTGCAAACAGCGCTGTCTCGAAAGGGTAGTGTGCTCCCTGCCCCGCCCAACAGCACCCTCCTTAGTCCGTCAGACGCCCGGGCCTGCGGCGGCCGAGGTGCGATGAGCCGCCTGCCCTCTATGCGGACGCCCAGCGAGCAGCAGCCCGGGTCGCCCGACTTCTCTGCTCCGCACGCGTTCCGGCCCTATGGCTTCTCCAGCGCCCCCACTCACAGCCAGAGCCCCGATGTGGGGTCTCGTGGTCAGTCGCCGGTTCCGGGGCCCCCTGAGCCCGAGCGGCATGCGCGGACGCTGCAGCCTCTACCCGCGACTGCGCTCCCGTCGGATGAATCTGGGCTGGCGCCGGAGGGCCGGGAGCCAGGGCTGCAGCGGGAGTCGGAGACAGGGTTGGAGCGGGAGCGACGGACGGAGCAATGTCGGCAGCATGTCCATGCCAGCGGTGGCGGCCCGCCGCCGCTGCCTCCACATCCGTGGCGTCAGCAAGACCACGGCTGGCAGACTCGGAGCCAGCCGCAGCTAGAGCCGTCGGGTTTCTCGGGGCCTTGGCCGCTCCTGCGGGCTGTCACCGCCCCGCATGGCGAGACTCGGGGGCTTGCTGCTGCCGCTGCCAGCCGCTTGGGGCAGTTGCGGGCTGAGGCAGTGATTGAGGAGCTGGGCAGAGCTGCGGCTGCGGATGGCAGCGGAGGCGGTGTAAGTGCGTGGACACCGCTTGCCGGTTCCGGCTCCAGCGCTGCCGTAGCTCGCCCCTATGGCTGCGTCGGGAGGAGCAGGCGGCGGCTGCAGAGCGCCTCGAGCGACGCGAGGCCTGGAAGCTGCGCGCCTATGGAGGAGGTGAAGGAGGAGGAAGCGGAGGAGGAGGTGCGAGCCATTGGTACGGCTTCGGCGGACAATGCAGCGGCGAAGGCGGCTGCGACGGTGGGCTCAGCTCCGCAGCGCCCGGCAGAGGCGCAGCCGAGTCGGCTTGGGGGGCTGGCTCAGGAGGCGCGTGACGAGGAGGATCTGCTGTCACCGTTCGCGGGTTTCAACGCCGCAGCCGCGACCCAGAGCAGTAAGGAGCCCAGCGCCGCCCTCAACCCGGCAAGGCCGACGGCGGCAGCGCAGAGGGTTTGGACCACGGCCGGGGATGCGGAGGGCGTGGGGCCCGATGGCCGTGCGGAAAGCGCCATCGACGCCTTGCGCCCCGCAGCGGCCCTCCGGCGGCTGTCACTCGCAGATGCGCCCGACGGCTCGCTTCCCAGCTCGTCAAAAGCAAGCCCAGCGGCAACGGCCGCGATGCACGTGCGCCGGCCGTTGGCGCCGGCGCTGTCGATGGAGGAGGAGGCCACAGCGGCCGGACCCACAGGGGCGCAGGCCGGCAATGGGGCCGGCACCGAGGAACCAGACAAGTTGACTGATACGGACGGAGACCCCGAGTCTGAGGCGGCGGGGTCGGGGGCCGGGGCGGGAGCTGAGGCCGGTGCGGGACGGGCGGGCGCAGAAGGGCCATCTGCGGCGCCCGCAGCCTGCGCTGCCGCCGCGTCCTCGGTGCTGCTCCAGCCCTCGGAGCAGCCCCAACTCGCGGACCTGTCCTCTTCGCCCGTGCTGGCGGGCCTTGCCTCGTTGGGGTGGCAGCTGCAGCTGCAGCCCACTGCCAGGAAGGCCTCGGCTGTTCCGGCTCAGGTCTCGCTGACGCCACAACCGCAGCAGCCGCAGCATCAGCCGCCGCCGCAGCAGGCGGCTCAGCTTCCATCCAAGCGGCACTGCTTGTCGGTCCTCACTGCCGTGGCACAGGATCCAGGCCAGGATGACGGAATGGCGCAAGGGTGGAACCTGGATCCTGGGCAGGGCGACGGAGCGGAGCAAGACACGCCAGGCGTCGGGAAGCCTGCGGCCAGGCGGCAGCGGGGCGCGCAGCGGAGAGGGTCTCAGCAGGTGGGCAGCAGCCGGTTGGAGTCGCGCGTGTCACGGCAGGCCTCCAAGCGGCTCCGGCGCCCGCTCGTTCTGGGGGCCGACGGGGAGGAGCAGGGCGAGGACGTGCAGCTGCGGCGGGGGCAGCAGCTTCTTTTGCGCCTGGACGAGGAGACGCGGAGCCTGAGGGAGCAGCTGTTACGTGAGAAGGAGGCGCACGAGCACGCGCAGGCGCAGTCCAACGCGCAGGCGCAGGGGTTGGTCCTTGCGGCGGCCGCGCGGGCGCAGGCGTTGGCGCGGGGCCCTCACCAGCCGCTGGGGCCGCTGCCGCTGCTGCTGCCGCCGGCGCCGCATCAGCAGCTGCAGCCCCCGCCGCAGGAGGGGCTCCCGGATCCCGTCTACGTGACCGTTGTGGTGAGGGTGAAGGCCGAGGGTCAGCAGCAGAAGAAGAGAGGGCGCTTGGCAGCCGGCCCCACTCCACCGGACTCAGATTCGGGCGGGGCGGGAGACGACGCTGCTGCACGGCGGGAGCTGAGCGACTCGGAAGCGACGGTCGACGCTAACGAGGAGGGTGGAGGAGGTGGCGGTGGCGGTGGCGAGGCCACGTCGGGACAGCCGAGCAGCGCTACTGGCACGCCGGGACCGACCGATAGGGGCGCGGCTTCATGCGGCGGTGCCGGCTCCACAACCGCCGCCGCCGTCACAGCAGATGGGGCTTCGCCGTCGCAGGCTGCTTTGACGGCCATCGCCGCGGCCTCGGCAGCTCTGGGTCATAGGTACAACAAGCAGCTGGGTCCGTTCGTCGTGCCTCTTAAGCTGAACGAGAGGGCCGAAGTGGTGGGCAAGTTCCACCCCCTGCGCTACGTCCGCGGGCAGGACTGCATCGAGTTCCCACCCGATTCGGGTTACTTCATTTCGCGGAGCAAGTTCGAAACGGTACGTGTTGAGGGGGAAGAGTGGGCAGAGGCGGTGGGGTGCGAGATGGGTGACGGAGCTCGGGTTTCGGGGCTGAGGCAGGTGCCCTGGACCGCCCGCTAGCGCCCCGCCCCGCTGCGCGGCACACGGCACACGGCACACTGGCCGGAATCGCCCTTTCTTGCCGCCACCCTTACACCGCCGCACCCGCCAATTCCCCCACCCGCAGAGGGGAGGCGCGGCGACAGCCAAATGGTACCGGTCAATCAAAGTGCTTCCCAAGATGGTGGCCTTGAAGGACTGGCTGCCGCAGCACGGCCTGCCGGTGGGTAGGGACGGAGCCGTGGCGGGTACGGGACTCGCGCCGAGGCGGGCTGGGGCCAGGGCCGGGGCAGGTCGGGTTGTTGCCTTGAAGCACCATGTCCAACCGACGCGGCCGGACGCGACTGGACTGGAGCGTGCTGTGTGAGAAGGGCAGGGGCTCTCCTGGGTAGGGTTGTATTCGGGGCGTGTGGGATGCGGCTGCTGTCAACCCCAACTGCATAACGGCACACACCGGGTGAGCGCCCAACCGGCCCAGCCACCAAGCACCTCCTGACGACCACCGCCCCGCCTACATCCCCGCCCCGCGCACATTCCCGCCCCGCACACATTCCCGCCCCGCACACATTCCCGCCCCGCCCAACGGTGCAGTTGTCGAAGGGAGCCCCGCGTACGGGTCGGGGTACAAGGCTAACCCAGCAGCAGCAGCAACCGCAGCAGCAGCAGCAGCAACAGCAACCACTGGCCTTCCCTGCTGCAGACCAGGCGGCAGCGCTTGGCCTCGGGCCCCTCGGCGGTGTTGGCCCGCTCGGCGCTGACCCGGCAGCCGGAGGGCTCGGCGGCGACCCGCTGCTCCGCGTTCTGCACCTGGGACGCTGCGGCCCAGAGGGCGTGGCGGGAGCTGCGGCCGGCGCTGCGCCTCCTCGCCCGACGGCCGCGGCGCGGGAGGCTGCGCAGTCGGCGGACGCGGCTGCGGCCGCCCCGCACCCAGCTGCGTTGGCGGGGCTGCCCGTCCAGGCCGGAGACCTCCACAGCCTGTGGCGCAATGAGGACGTGCTGTGCGTGCCCCGGCCGCGAGCCATGGGCCACCACACGCCGCGCAGCGCCACCCACTCGTCACTCCTCGCCGCGCCGCGGGACTCGCTGTCGCCGCAGCTGGTCAAGTCCCCCCTGCGGGCCTGGTCCGGCATGGCGACGGCGCTGCAGTGCGCGACGGCGGCACCGCCGGGCAGCCACAGGACGTGGAGCAGCGGCTCGCATGGCGGGCCGACCCACGGGTCGCCCAGCACCGCGGGGGGCCGCCTCCTCCGACGCCGACTTTGCGCCGAGCCCGCTTGTGGTCCGGCACGAGCTGCACGCCGGCGGTGGCGTCGGGCGGTATTTTTGCCGCCAGATGTCGGCGCCCGTGCAGCGGTCGGCGCCGTCGCCGCTGGGCCAGCGGAGCCGGCGCCCGGCGGCGACGCACAACAGCGGCGACGGCGGCGGAGCGGGCAGCGAGGATGAGGGCGACGAGGCAGCGGCGGCGGGCGCTGCCGACGTGGACGATCCCCGCCCGGGCCCGGGCCCTTTCATGCGCTCGCACTCGAGTCGGGGGCCGGGCTTCGGGCATGGGCAGCTAGAGCGCGGAGTGGTGGGCATGGCCATCGGCCTGGGGCGCCCCGGCTGGGGTCCGAGCCCGCTAGGCCTGCCCCCGCCGCCGCATGTGCGCCTACAGTCTTATCCCGGGGCCGTCGGCCCCAAGGGTAGGGCGGCGGCTGCGGCTGCGGCGGCAGCGGCGGCGGCTATGGGGGCGGATCCGTACTTTGGGCACGTTGGGTCGCCCAGCTCGTCCCAGCTGGTCCGTGCAGCGTCTGGGCCTTCCACAGCAGGCCCGACGGCGGCACGCGGGGGCCGCCCATACGCCTCCTCGCCATCGCAGCCGTCTCCCGACGTTGAGCGGCGGGGCTGGGCGGCAAACGCATACGGCCCGTCGGCCCAGCTCCCCGCTTCAAGCGACAGCGGGGCGTCGCTTGGCGCTCTGGCACCGGCACCGGCGCAGCGGCCCAGGTCTCAGCGGTGGGCCGGGTCCCAAGG
Source organism: Gonium pectorale (assembly GCA_001584585.1). Lineage (NCBI taxonomy): Eukaryota > Viridiplantae > Chlorophyta > Chlorophyceae > Chlamydomonadales > Volvocaceae > Gonium > Gonium pectorale. The sequence continues at coordinate 9,758 of LSYV01000274.1, read as the reverse complement.
GCCAGCGGAGGCCTCCCGCCGGCGCGCGTCGACGGCACCGTCGCCGGCCGATAGCGGTGGTGGTGGCGTGAGTGGCGGCGACGAGGCGCAGGGCGACGCCGGAGGGGGCAGCACCAGCGGCTCCAGCGACGAAGGCCAGCTGCCGTTCGGCCAGCGCCGTGGCCCGCCGCTACCACACCACGCCCTGCACCACCCGGCATCTCCGTACGCGCCGTATCCATACGCTCGGCCGGTCCCTGGGGCGGGCTACCCGTATCGGATGCCATACATGTTGCCGGGCCGGTCGCCGTACCCGCTGCCGCTGAACCGCAGCGGCAGCGGCGGCCACGCACCGCCGCCTGGGCGTGGGCGGCCTGGGCCTCCGCTGCCTCCGCCGCCGCCGCCGCCGCCGGGCTATGCGCTGCACGTGCGTTCGCTGCACGAGGCGCCGCCGTCAGCTGGCTTCGGCTGGGGCGCCGCGGCAGGGTATGGGGGAGCGTGGGGGGCGCCGGAGGATGGCACGACGGCCGAGAGCCCGGACGAGCACGGCGGGACGCAGGATTACGGCACACCCGAGTACGGCAGCGGGCCTGAGGGCGCAGCGGCGGCCGCCGGCTTTGGAGGGCCGCACCGTGGCCTCCGCGCTGGGGCTGGCGGATCACTGCACCGCCTGCCGTACCCGCCGCCGCGGCACTACCCGCCCCACCACCGGCCGTACTACCCGCCTCATGCGGCGCGCCGGCAGCTGCCCGGGGCCGCTGGCGACCCGTACCTGCCGCCGCACGCCTTCCTCCACGGGCCACCGCCGCCGGGCCACCACCCCCACCCGCTGACACACGCGCTCGTGCCGCTGCCGCTCCCACGGCACCTGGCGGCTCTGCCGCTGCCGTACGAGGAGCCCTACGGCGCTGAGCGCGGGCCGCTGCCCCGGCGGCACCGGCCTGCCGGGTCGTCGCCGTCGCCGCCGGGTCAGGCCGCTGCTGGCGGATCCGAGTACGTGCATCCGCCGCCGCCGTACAGCCCGTCGGACACGACAGCCGAGGCTGGCGGGGCGCTCATTGAGTTAGCTTACCGCCAGCCACCGGTGTCGGCAGCGGCGGAGCGGTTGGGCCGTGGGGCGTCGGGCGGTGAGCGCCGTGACGGTGGTGGTGACGGGCAGCCGCCGATCGAGCGAGGCGCCAGTGGCAGGAAGAGGCGGGCCAGCCGCGACGCGGGACCCGAGTAATGTGTGCACAGTTTCGAAATGAGTGAAGGGAAGGCATTCTTGTGTATTTCGGTGACAGCGGTTGTGACCGTTGCAGGGAAGAGCTCTGTCGTGTGCTACTGCAACTGCTTCATCTGGCCAAACGATCGTGATGGAGTGCAAGGGGCGGGTCGGGGGGCACCGCAGGAGTGCTGCGGGGTCGGGTAGCGAGACCAGAGGCCCCAAGTAAGGCCCTGCCGCCACGACACGCGGTGTGAGCGCAGCTCAATCATCCATCCTGCCGACAAGCAGGGGGGAGTGCAAGCCCGCAGGTGGTTGCGAGCCGCACGCTCCATTACCATGTACGGCAAACGGTTGTACGGCATTCCGTGGCCGTTGCGCCGGGAAGCGAGCAACAGCCGCTTACTAACAGTCCATTGCCACGTCGGCCGCCCCACCCATAGCTTGGGCGCGAACTCTGCGGCTCCTCTCTCATGGGGCCGCGGCGGTGAAGGGGGTATTGCTGCTCTCCGTCCGCCATGGCGGCGTTACTAAAGGCGGGCGCTGGGGGCGATGGTTTGGCAACGCAGTTTGGCCTTAACAAAAGTCGCGCTTGGAGCGCGGTTGCCACGCGGAGGAGAATGGCGAAGAGAGCGAGAATTGCATTGCAGCGGGTTTCCGTTGCCGCGTCTGGGCCCACTGTCCTAATGACGGTCATGGGGGCAGGGCGGCATGTGCGGTCGGAGTAAGCTTGCAGCCAGCCACCATCCAGCAGGCGAGTCTCGGTTGCGGCTGTCACCCGCTGGCGATGTGAGGCGGGTAGGGGGTTGGAGGCTGGGACTCGGAATGGGGTGTGCACATATCGCGGCAGCGATCTCGGCAGCAATGTCCCAGCGATGGCGGTCAGTGATAGGTGTGGTTGTGATAGCCCCCGCCATTGTTGCGGCTTGCGAGTTGTGGGCGGGGGTAGGAGTACAGACGACACTGAATAGCTGCACAGCTGGGTCAGGGGTGTGGTCGGCGTCGCGCCGAGGGTGCGGGGCCGTGAGCGTGACGTCAGAGCGACTCGACCACCCCTCGGGCGCCTGTGCGGCATGCCTATTGCTGGCGTGCCGGCCGCTAGCCTCAATCGATGGGCTGCCCTTTAGAGGAACCCGTAGCGCCCGCTGTCGTGCGGACTGTCGTCCTGTCGAAGCGAACAAATGCCCGCCGACACATGCGGTCCGTGCTTCTCCTAAGGTTGTCCGTGCGGTGGCCGTACGGCGGTCGTACGGTCATCGGCTCCAACGCGTGGCGTATAGATATATAGCTGTCGTCCTTAGCTTAGATTTCCTGCTAGAGGCTGCGGTCGGCGCATGGCACAGCGGCGCGTGGGGAGTGCGGTGGCGACACTGCGGCGGTTGCTGCCGCCTCCGCTTGCAGCGCCATCAACACTGTCTCGCCGTCGCTGCATAGGGCGTGCGTGTAGCATGGCAATTTGGCCGCAACCTTCCGGTGAAGTATATACAAACGACTCGTAGGCTCGTGTTGCTCCGTGTATTGGTGGCTGGCGGTTATACAACGTTCGCCTGGGTGTCTCGTTGGAGTCGAACCCTGCGAGCAGCGTGGACGGCGTTTGTGGACGCGGTTGTTAGGTAGGCGGTTGTTGCTTGTTGGTCATCGGGGCAGGGGATCTGGCATCCCTGGCGGCTCTGTGGTGGCCGAAGCGGGTCCCCAAATGGAGATCAATCGAGCTCACATTCGCCTTGCAGTTTGGCAAGGCATGGCACCCTCATAGCAGTGCCCAGTACACTGTGCCCGACGCTGTGCAGTCATTGATGCATACATACAACTCGTCGGTCTGATGCGATTGTAAGCAACTTACCCTGACGCCCCTCGGCAAGTGAGCGGGAGACGTCACTTGCTGATGAATAGGCCCGGGCCCGCAGCGACTGAACATCACGCCACTTACAGGACGCCCGGTCGGCCACGGTGATCGGGGTTGTGCGGCGGACCCCCTCGTACTGCCACGTACAAAAGACAGGAAAGGAAGCAGAAACAGGCACGGCAGCGGTTGACCGCCGCTTTCGTGCTCCCTGCCATGCCCAGGGTGCTCTTTGCCGACGGCCGTGTGTTGGGGACGTGTGGACATAGTGCTTATTACGTCATAAGCTCATAACAGGGCAAACAGCCGGGCCTGGACCGCAGCCAACGGAGTATCGCCGACTTTGCCGCAGGCTGTTGGCAGAGTTACCCTCGCCTTGTACCCCGACAGAATCACCATCGGAGCTGGCTGATGCTGCCGCGTTTTTTTTGCAGAAATATGTACCGGATTCTACACACTTGAACCAAGGGCCTGGCGCACGCAAGGTACATTCAGGGCGGCAGCGGGGTGCGTGTAACCATAGAGGTGGGCTCCCTCTGTAGCGCAGGTTGCAGTTTTATTCTTGGCATCCGCCTCACTAGGCCCTTCCCTCCCGCAGGTGCGTTACACATGTTTGGATAGAGTCAAATCAACGGTACAAATATAACGCCAATCAGCCGGCAAGGGTGTTGAAGGCCCCGTCATGTGGTCTGGGGTCTGCCGGGGGCCCCGCCCGTGGCACAAAGCCTACAAGCCCAACCCGAGGGTCTGTAACCACCGCTTTTTCCCTGTTTGTGCTGGTGGAGAGGGGTGTCTTGCTGCTGGTGCTCCTCGTCTCCGTTCGGTCAGTTTTTCCTGTCCTGACTTATAAATCGAACCTCCAAGCAAGATGTCGGCGTCCGACGAACCGGCGTCCTCTCCGTTGTTTTCGTCCTTCCGCCTTCCTGTTCTGTGGTTTTTAGGTGCAGGGCTCCTCCTCTTCGTGTGTGCGCTGACGGCTTTTGGTCTTGGCTAGGGCAGGGTATCACGGAAAGGCTTTCTGCCCCTCCCGATGTCTGCGCCCTTTCTCGCAGCTCAAGCTTGAAACCTTGCAGTACACCAGTTGAAGTCCGACAGACCGGGTAAGCTGGTAAGCCGGTCTTTGGGGGGCGGGATGAGCGTCACATGCCTTAAAAAAGAGAACCAGAAACTGGGAGGGCAGCCTCTACGGACATACACACCCGAGGGTGTGATGTTTCCAGCAGGGCGCCCAGTACAGGGCATGGCGGGCGAGATATACGAGCAGACGGGCCCTCCCGGTGTGTTACCAGAATAGTTACCTGACGAGAAGTAGAGGGTCCGGCAAGCGGTCGACGAAGGGGCCAGTCCGTGCCCCCCCGGCTTTGACGGACGTGTAACCTGTAACCTGTAACCGTGCCAGTCCATCGGCGGCCAGCGGTTATCATTCTGTTATT
>LSYV01000273.1:0-12870 GCA_001584585.1 Gonium pectorale | reverse complement strand
CGGCGGCTGGGTGGGTGGGCTCATACCCTCGAACATAGCCTCTCTCATCGCAAGCACCTTCTCGTAGCGCACCGTATCTACAGTTCCGTGGGACGCGTGGCGTGACGTGGTCGTTACGGTACACACCGCTCGATAAGCGCTTCCACTACCTCAGTCAGGCTGGGAGTATGTCCATCCCTTCCGCATGCCTGCGCTCACCAGGCCGTCAAGGTGGCCGTTACACGCCCTTCCGGGGCGGTCGGACGTAACCCTCCAGCCTCCACGCTGCTCGCACAGGCGCATCGGCTGCTGGGCCTCGACACCGACTCATGGCACAGGTGGGCATGGTGCCCCATTCTACGCTTACACGGGCCGAAGCCTCATTGCGTCATTCGCAGCGCGGAGCCGCGCCTGTCATGTACTGCTGGACGGCCCGTACCATACCTGTGCACCGCCCCTGGAAGCTCCAGCCTTAAGCCCTCACATGCATGCCCAGCAGACTGCCCCCATCGTGGGAAACGGGGGCGAAGCAGCTGCGAGCGTACCTTGTCATGTACGGACGCCCGTACAGCATAGGTACGCGCCGTCATCGGCATTGAGATTGGAAGCTCCGAGCCCGGCATGCTGTCATTGCTGCCGGATGTGCGGTATGGCCCACGACACCGCCCCACACCAACGACACGTACGTCACAATTAAAGTGCGACAATGCCCCTGCCAGCAGCACGGCCGGACGGACACCACAACCATGCGGTACCCATCTCATTCATGCCCATGCGTCAAGAGGTCGTCCTTCCTTGGAAACACGATTCCAGGGTTACCCTAGTGCGCCGCGGTGAGCGCTCGCACGCTAGGTGGGGCAACACCCGATCATCCAACCCTTCCGCAACGCAGTGCGCAGCCAATCAATCAGCAGCTATGTACGAGTGTCGTATGTGGCAGTTCACAGCTCTTCCCGGCGCATTGATCGACCCACCCTTCCAGTCCATGCAAGATTACGGTACTCACAGCCGCCCCAGCCCACCGCCTACATTTGCAGCAGGCGCCTTGCAAGTGACGTCTAAAGCCAGGCGCGTGTACGGCAGTCCTCCGGCGCATACACACTGAAACGCACGGCGGCCCCGGCGCGCAAGCCCACCGACCCGGCTCCGTGGCGGGGCCTTTCTTCCGCCGGCCTATCCCGCCGCTCCTCCCGCGTTTCACACATGTGCACCTACCGTATGTGGAGTTGCGGCGGCGGACGGAGGCCGTCGCTCCGTCGCTCCATGCCTCGGCAAGCCTCGTGTGACGCCGACACAGCTCATGATACAGACCAACGACCGGCCATTCCAACGACCGGTCATTCCATACCCCCACCACACCGACGCTTCCGCAGGCAGCCCAAAGGCCTCCGGGCACACCGCGAGTCCGCACACCCCGGGACCGGCCACCCCGTTCCAGGACCTGTACACCTCACGCACGGCCCGTCTGGGGCCCGCCCCGCCCCGCCCGCCCAGCACCCCCGCCCCATCCCATGTCGCTCGTCCTTCCAAGGCATTCGCTCCTGGAGCCAGCAATTCCACCCGGCCAAGCCACGACCCGGAACTGCGAACGGCGTACCCACGGTTTCGCGCCCTGCTGAGCCTTGTAAGCGTTCCCGGCCGAACCGCCAGCCCAGCCCGCCGCACACTACCTGTTAGCCCGGCCGCCACCACGGGCCGCCCCGGGCGGCGGCTTGACGGCCTTCATGGGGCCGTTCCCGGCCGGGCTGCGGTTACGGCCCCCGCCGGCGCCGGCAATGCCACCAGACGCGCCGCCACCAAGCGCGCCCCTGGGCTTCTCCCCGTGGGCCACGGAGCGGCCGTTGGCGGGAACGGGCGACAGCAGCGGGTCGGGCAGCGAGGCCGTGCCGACGCGGGGCGGGGACATCGGCCCCGACGCGCCGCCGTAAGGGGCCCCCGAGTACGAGTAGCCGCCGCTGCCGCGCCGTCCGCTCGCCTGGGCCGGGGCGCCGGATTGCTGCCGCGAGGAGAGAGGGGGCACCGATCTGTGAGCGAGGGAGATTGCGAGCTGGCCAGAGGGCGGGTTCCCGTTTGGGCAGGGAGGAGCGGCATTGGTTTCTCAAGCACGGACAGCTCCCATTCGTTGGGTGCTACGCGGCACATATCAATGATTTGTCGTCGCCCATGCGGCCCCCGGTACCTGCTGCCGCATCTGGTTCTGTCGGGCGATGTCGTCGAAGGTGGTGCCGCGCGGGTTGACCATGGCCCAGTCGGTGGCCCGGTTGCGCGCCATGGCCACCTGCAGCGCCCGCGCCGCGCGGGACAGCCCGCCGTCCGTCTTGCCAGACACCACCCGCAGCTCCTCTGGCGGGGCGGGAGAGGGAGAGGGGCGGGGCAAACGCAGCGAGGACACACTTGTCAACAGCGTATTCCGGAACAATACCCAAAACCATCCCCGCTTCTCGCCCAATCTCGGCAACGCCACGCGCAACCCCGCAACCGGACTCCGGTTCCCGTCCATGCCCCCCCCCCCAGCCGCCCCCGGCCCGGCACCCCGAGCTCACCCACGACACGCGTTCCGTCGTCCTTCTGCTGCTCTGCCACCTCGTACCGCTCGATGACGCCCAGCTGCTCGGAGTCGGGCTCCAGCTCGGGCTCGGGTTCGGGCTCCGGTTCGGGCTCCGGTTCCGGCTCGGGCTCCGGCCCCTCCATGGGCCCCTCCACCACCTGCCAGGGGAGCGCCGGCCTGGCGGCACTGGGCCCCTCGGCCGCCTGCGAGACGGGGCGCCGGGGCTCAATCCAGGAGTGCCGGAGTGGTAGTGGTGGTGGTGGTAGCGGTGGTGGTGGTGTAATGGGATCGTTTCCGGCTCGAGTTCTGTGCTCGAGGGAGGTAAAAGGGCAATGTGACAAGAGCGCTGCAATACAATCAGGAACGCGTCCATCCCGCCGTGGAGCCCCGTTGGCCCATGCATCACCGGACACTAGCCGTCCGTGCTAGCGTACTAGCGTACTACCCGTATGCCCGTTCTCAGGCATCTAAACCCGTAGCCGCCAGCGGACGCAGTCTAACCGCCTCTTCCAATGCCTATCTTCAGATTCCATTACTGCAGCGTCCAGAAGACATCCTGCCCCGTCCTCACGCCCCGGCTTCCCATTGCCACCTCTCGCGTGGCTCACACACTACTGGAGCAGGTCCCGGCTGCAGGCCGGCACTACCCCCACTGGTTTCCGGCCCCCCCCGCCCCCCAACGCCCTCACCGCCATCTCGGCCATCATGTGCTCCACCTCCTGCCGCCCCGGCCGCGACACCCCCATGGGGACCACGTCCAGCAGCAGCGGGTGCAGCTCGCGAGGGAACGTGTCTGTGTGCACACGTAGGCGGGGGGTGAGCCAGGGCAGTACATTACTCGAGGCTGGATGCAACAGGGTCGCTGCGGCCGCTTGATGAGATGCCAGCGTTCTACGGAGTTCGGACTTCGCAGGCAAGCGGGACCCCCCCCCGGGCGTGACAGGTGCTGTGACACAACGCCGAAGGAGACGGATGTGGCCAACACGCGACCCACGCAACGCAACGCGAGGTGGCCTGGGGCAGGGGTTGAGTGGCGGCTCGCCGTGATGGGGAAGCACCTCGCGTGCGGTGCCAAGACGAGATGAAGTGCTGCTGCGGCCGCAGTGCGCGCTATGGGACGGGTCGCGCCGCGCGCCGACGCGGGCCGTGACTCACTCAGCGACTCGCGCTTCATGACGTGGCCGGCGGACACGGAGCGCGACACCGCGTGGCGCCCCACCCAGCCCTGCCGCAGCAGCTCGTCCAGCGGCATTCGGCGGGAGCAGTCGTACAGGAGACCGCGCCGAAACCACTCTGTCGCCTCGTCCGACAGCCACAGCGGCATCGGCTCCGCCACGCAGCTGCCGCCCTTGCCCCCGCCGCCCTGGCTGCCCGGGAGCGGCACGCTGGAGCGCTGCAGCATGGAGCGGTGCACCACCAACCCGCCGTGGCCGCCGCCGCCGGGGCCGCCGGGACTGACGCTGCGCTGCGCGAGACCCGCCCCGGAGCCCGCCCCGTTGGCGTAGTGCCCGTGCCCGTGGCCGTTTCCGGCATCATGGCCGTTGGCCGTCCCGGACCGCAGCGGCCCCATGGCGGCGAGCACGCCGGGGTTGCCGCTACCGCCGTTGCGCAGCGCCAGTGGCGGCGAGCCGAGGTGGTGCGGATTCGACAGCGGCGGCAGCTGCGGCACGCTCGCCGCCACTGTGTGCGATGTGTAGGGGGACGACTTTCCCCGGCTGCGGCGGCCTGGCGGCTTGGACACCGGCGGCGAGCCGATGAGCACCATGTGCACCAGCGCCGCGGCCGACCAGGCGAGCCACTGGGTGCCCAGAGGGAGACGGGGGGTGGGGGTCATTCAGTGAAAAGGGTTGATAGGGATTTTGGCAAAGAAGCCCGGGGGTGTATGTACATATGTTTGATTGATGAGGACGGGATGGTATCCAGCAGCATTCTCCTGTCCAGGGTGGGTGGGTGCGGACTGAGTGGCAGTGGACAAGCGGAAGGTCTCCCAACGAAATGAGCTGGGATACGATCAGACTGCGTGTGGGCTTGGTTGGGTTCCCACGCAACCTCGGGCCCACTAGGTAACCATACAGCGCTAGGTGGCTCAACTCTGATGACCGCCCGCAAGTTGCATCTGCCCACCCACCCGGCGCGCGGCGTCCTCGTCAAAGGTGTGGTCGTCACTGGCGGCCTCGGGGTGGTGCCGCAGGTACGGCGCTGTGTACGGCACGGCCGCGCGCGGCAGCTCAGCGGGTGAGCTCCGTGCCATGCGGTGGCACATCAGCGGCACTGCGTGTGCGTGGGGTGGGGTGGAGGGGGGGGGGGCGAGGCGAGCGCAGAGGGGCGGCGCCATCAACGTTCTCAAAAGGCATTGGTGGTTCCAATATAAGAAAGTTTATATATTAGGGTATGCACATTAGGGTCGGAAAGTCGCAAATACGCGCAACTCGGCTGCGTCAACCCATAGTCTCGTGCCAGTGCCTCCTCACGACGGCCACCCTCAACCCCAAACTTTCTTGAAACCCAGCACCTTCCCGATACAACGCCATTCCTCTTACCATCATGCGCCCTACACGGCACACGGCCGGCAATCGTTTGAGAGGTACGGGGGGGATGCGTTCGCCCAAAGGCCGCCCCATACAGGACATGCTTACATCCCTCCATGTTCCCGCAGCCCGCACCCTTCCCCCCTGGCCCTTGCCATTGCCCTCGCCCGCACCCACCCATGAACATGGCCTGCCCCGGCCCCGCCTCGGGGCTGTCCATCCACACGTCCAGCCCGCACACGTATGGGGTCCGCAGCCCCGCGCTGCCCAGCAGTTGCACCAGCTCGCTCAGCGGCTGCAGCAGGCCGCGCACCACGCCGCGCTCCGACACGGGCGGGCCGCCCGACAGCGCGGATGAGGCGGACGAGCCGCTGGCGTCCAGGGGGTGCTGCCAAGGTGGCGGAAGGGCGGGCGAGAGGCAGGGCTCGGGCGGCCAAAAAAGGACGGCACTGCTAGGCAGCGCGCGATGCACATAAAGAAAGAGGGGTGCCGCTTCAAGGGCACGCCTGCAGCTGATAAGAGCGAAAGCCTTGGCGGGCCGCGGTATGCACAATCCCTCAGTACCCCACGGCGCCGGGCACAGCCAAGCGCTGCGGAGCGCAGACGGTCTTGGTCACGGCAACAGCCGCGGGCGTAACCTCTGGCGCCGCAGCAACCGCCACCCCCTTCCCCCCAGTACGCGCCAGTCAACCCGGTTCCCATACCAGGCCGCTCCTTGTGAGCTGCTGCTGACACCCTGCACCTCGCCATGCACCATCGCACCGCCCCATGAAGTCCCCTGTGCCCACAAGGCCGTCCCGATAAGACGACAGAGGCCGGCGAAACCCATGAAGGCGCCGCCCCCGCAGCACTCAACGCACCTGCGCCGCGCCGCCCGGGTAGACCATGACTACCCAGTCGCCCGCCGCGCCTCCGCCTCCGCCGGCCCCTACTGGCCCGCCCGCCGCCGTGCCCCCGTCCCGGAACACGGCGTAGAGCGGCAGCAGCGCGGGGTGGTGCGAGAAGCCGTGCGCCGCCCCGAGCGCCAGCGCCATGCTGCCCGACAGGTTGCCAACTGCGGGGCGGGGGCAAGAGCGGGGGCGAGGGGTCGCGTGGGCGGCTGAGTATGCACAATAGATCCCCGGCAGCCCCGCGTGCCAAGGCACCTTGGCGGCACGGCATGGAGGTCAGCAGGGAGCCCGGGCAGCCCGGGCCCGCCTAACACTGCAGGCCCCCAGACAGCAGGCCACCCGGTTCGCATCGGGCCACTCACCTTCCGAGTACGCCTGGAGAACCACCTGGTTAGGGAGGGAGGAACACAATTGGGGGGGAGGTTGGGGTCGTTGGCCACACGGGTGGGACCGCAAACCAGGCAACACTGCGGTCACAGTATACCCGACATTACCCACCACCCCTCAGTTCCAGGGCTCCCCACTGCACCGCATGCGCTTTTGTAATGATCTCAGGACTCGCCCACTCCGTAAGCCCTTGCAAACGCTGTCCACCCCGGCGAGCTCCTGTCAGCTCCTCCGCACCTGCTCGTTGGACCACTTGCACACCGCGGCGCATATGAACCAGTTGAGTCCCTCGCCGTACATGCGGGTCATCTCAAAGTCCGCGAGGCTGTACCGGTCACGGTACACGCCGGGAGGGCACCGCACAGTGGCCGCCTGCATGGCGGTCCCGTGCTGCGGAGCGCTCTTGTCCGCAGGGAGGGGGACACCAACCCGGCACGTCCCGAGATGACTGTCCTTTTCGGGGGGTAGATGCTATATGCACGGATTGAGCTCCCATGCAGCCGCTCTCATAGCGCCTGCTGTCCGCTGCTAGGCCCCCTGTCGCGATACTCGGGGCGCGGCTACGTCGGAGCAAGCGGGCTCACGGACGCTATGGGACAACACGCCTCCAGCAGACGACAGCTGGTTAGGAGCGTGCGTCCCGCAGCAGGAGCATGTTGCAGGGGTCGGGTTCCTCTGAACACCTTGCCGGAAACTACCGCTTCCGACGCATCTGTTCAATCAAAGGCTTTGTAATATATCAACCTATTTGGGTAACGTTGGGGAGAACGCGTGTATCTGTAGGTTGCGACGGGACTTCTAGCTCCCTTTCACAGTAGGTGCGCCTTCGTGTATGTGGGGATTGTGTATTGGCCATGGTATAAGGGGTCCACTTCCAAATGAATCCCATTCCCTGCCGTATTGGGCTGCTTTTGTGTCTCGCTCAAACTGGTGGGATGTTAACACCTGCTAAATACCAGGCTGCGCAGTCATTTCGTCTCACTCCTCTGGCCTGTCGCCCTTGACCATTGCAAGAAGAGGATCGGCTTCTAGCGACTCCTGCTGCTTGCAGACTTTGCAGACTTCGACTTACTATTTCATTTGAAAACACCAACATGTTAGGCAAGCGTCCTGGAGCCTAGACCGGGGCTTGGCAGTTGCGCTGGAAAACAGCCGCGGGCTCACTCTGCAACCCACGGGTCTCTCAGCTTCGTCTGATCTTTGCTAAGTGGCTTAGACCAGTTGCAGAATGCCTCTCCCCCAGCCGGCCAGTTTGCGCGACCGGACGCCGGAGTTCCTCGCCATAGCGGAGCGGTTGCAGCGGCAACCTGGGTTTGCGCCGGCTAGCAGCAGCGGCGCGGCTACCAACGGCGCGGGGCCCAGCGGAGTGTCGGGCACATCAGGGAGCAAGCCGGGGCAAGGCAGCGAGTTCGCGCGGCGGGCGGCGGACATTGGCAACGGCATCCATCGCACGTCCCTGAAGCTGCAGAAGCTCGCCCAGCTCGCCAAGCGGACCTCGGCATTCGATGATCCCGCGCAGGAGGTCGACGACCTCACCGGCATCATAAAGCAGGACATCCAGGCGCTCAACAACGCTATCGCCGACCTGCAGCGCGTCTCGGCGCGGGGGCGCGGCGACGACCGGGGCAACAAGCAGGTGGCGGACCACAGCCACACCGTGGTCGACAACCTGCGCACGCGGCTCAAGGACGCGACCGCGACCTTCCGCGATGTCCTCACCGCGCGGACCGACTCTCTAAAGCACCACCGGGAGCGCCGCCAGCTCTTCACCTCGAACACGGACCCGGAGGCCGGGCTGCCGCTCCTCGCCCGCCACAGGGCTGCGGCCGGGAGTTCCGGCTCAGGTGGAGCTGGGCCCGGGTCAGCCGCGGCGCTGCCCTCGGCGCCTTCTCCCAACGGCACCTCCTCGGCGCTCCACGCATCCACGCCCAGCTTCCTGGCGGGGTCCGCGTCCTCGGCCGCGGCGGGCGGGGGCGGGTCGGCGGCTCAGCAGCAGCAGATGCAGCTGCTGGCGCCCCAGGACACCTACCTGACCAGCCGCGCGGAGGCGCTCCGTAACGTGGAGAACACCATCGTGGAGCTGGGGTCCATCTTCAACAAGCTGTCGGAGCTAGTGGCGCAGCAGGTGGGGCCGGAGCGGGTGAATAGATGGGCAATCGAGGATAGAGTTGTATGTGGTTGTGGTTGTAGTTTTGGTTACAGCTGGCAATACTCCGGGGGGGACTTTTCGACGGGTCGCATCAGTGTTGTGCACAGCTGAAAGGCGCGCCGATGAACGCAGCAGCCATACTCCGAGCGTGTACACGCCGGACCCGCTCGCCCCTTGCGGCCCCGCCCCTGGTACTCCCGTCCGCTCCCCGCTCCGACCGCCCGACCATGACTCCGCTCCCCTCCTCCTCTCCCGCCCCCCTCCCTCCTCTCCACCCCCCCCCACCCACACACACACAGGGCGAGCTGGCCATCCGCATCGACGAGAACGTGGAGGACACGCTGGGCAACGTGAACGCGGCGCAGGCGCAGCTGCTCAAGTACCTGAACGGGCTGCAGAGCAACCGCTGGCTTGTGCTCAAGGTGCTGGGCGTGCTGCTGGTGTTCCTGGTGCTGTTCGTCATGTTCATCGCGTGAACAGGAGGGGGGAGCGGGGGCCGGGGCATAGAAAGGACGTCCGGGGACCGAAGGAAGAGCAATGGCGGGGTGGTAAGCGAAAGAACTGTACCGGTAGCGCCTACCTTCCCTTGCGTGTTTGTGCATGTGCGTGCATATGTCGGGAGAGCCGCTCTGTCACTGTCGCACTGGGCAGAGGCGCGTCGCCCGGCTCGGCAGGAGGGCGGCGGGCCTGCGTGCGGCGGCAGGGGAGCCGGAGGAGGGGACGGCTGGTCGGGCGGTTGCCGGCGTCGGCGGGCAGCCGTGTTAGGGGCTTGGTATGTGTGGAGCCTTGGGGCCGGGGGCGGCGGCAGTGGAGGCGGTGGGCATGTAGCCGTGTCCCATGGAGGCGTATGGGCACTGGCTAGGCGGGGCTGACACGCGGCCGCGGAGGTTGCAATCTTTGTGGGGAGGCGGTGCGCCGAGTCAGGCTGTGACACGCAAAGCAAAGGTAACGCCGGGGCGTAGGCATCGCTGGTGACCATGCCGTGAGGGGAGTTGGCGTGCCTTGCCTTAGAACGGGAGGAACGGTACATGCAACAGGACCCTGTAATATTGCAGATGTGTTGAGTCCAATAGAGCTGTATCGGTTGGTGTGTCCGCTTCGACGCGCGGTGTGGGTAGGTCTTGATGCAGGCTGGTGTTTGGTTGGACTGGTGGTACCGCGAGGCTGGTCGGTCCCCCTGTTCCTGGCCGTGGTTGGGCACGTGCCTCCTCCCTCCCTTCCTCCCTCCCTGCAAGGTGCATGCATCCCACATACGCATGGATCACATTGCATCGGTTAGGTTGAGAGGTGCGATTGTCCGGTGCGCGGCCTGTTGCGCCTGCAGGGCAGTTTAGTGGGGGCTAGCCTCTTGTGATTCGACGGTCATGGCTCGCCGGGGCGTAGCGGGCTGAGCAATGCGGGCGGGCGGGTGCCTTCCGGCTCTGGCCTCATCCGGAGGCCTTGCGTCGTTTGCGCCACATGCCTAAGCCCTGATAACGCGCTAGGCAAATGTAATAACGGAGGAAACAGGTGTACTGCGGGGCTCCACGCTCCGTGGGCCGTCCCGCTGTGGCGCCTTGTTGAATGGGCGAGTCACAGCGTCAGCTCGTGCACGGACGGAACGCAGCTAGGCGCGTTGCCCGGGGGGGCTGCGGCGGCTGCAGCCCTGCGGTTCGGCTGCAGGTGGGCCGACCGGCTCCCCCGCAAGGGCATGGCTGGAGTCATGGGAAGGTGGCGCTTACCGGTGCTGCTGAGATCGCCCGGTCCGCCTGCCCCATCCATAGGTGTAGAAAAAAGTTATCTACATACAGTCAGGGAGCCCGCCTTAACGGCCTTTAGGACAGGCACACGGCACACCGTTATGGCCGGGGGCTATTCGGGTTTGTCGCTGCGCCGCCGCGCATGTCCGGCTGATGTGTTCCACTGCCTGTTATAATCTGACCCGGCGAACGGTATCCTTCATCCCCCAGGCAACAAAGGAAAATGCTTTCATCTTTGGGAGGCGGATCGCTGGCTGCGGGCATCCCCGCATCTATCACTCACGGCTGACGGGCATGCGACGTGCTCTGATTGCAGAGCCGCCGTCGTTCGTTCGGCTGGACATGTGCCACGTGCAGGTGACAGGCCAACACGCAGACTGGCTGTCTGAGGCTGATGCGGGGCCCGGGGGGGTCCCAGGTACAGCCCACAACGCCACGAG
This sequence comes from Gonium pectorale, assembly GCA_001584585.1. Lineage (NCBI taxonomy): Eukaryota > Viridiplantae > Chlorophyta > Chlorophyceae > Chlamydomonadales > Volvocaceae > Gonium > Gonium pectorale. The sequence goes on along the minus strand of LSYV01000273.1, from coordinate 2,210 downwards.
GTTGACATACGGGCAGCATAACCAACAAGGGACTGTCAGGGCAACCCGGGGGGGGGGCGTGGCGGGGATCCGGGGGAGGAATCATTATAGGTGCCAGGCCTAGTCCGGCGGCGTGGCGGGGGCTTGCGGCACGCAGCATCACAGCCCTGCGGCAATGCTCCTCCGCCTCCACAGCCTCTGTTCCCTTGTGTCTACAGCTCTACATATCGATCTCCTCCGGCTCCTCCGACTCCTCCTCCGGCTCCACCACCTCCGCCTCCACCACCTCAACCTCCACGGGCACCGCGGCCGCACGGGCGCCCAACATACCCGCCACCCCGCTTGCCCCACCCCCCTCCAGCCCCAGGCCCTGCCCAGGCTCCCGCACCGAGCTGCCGCCGCTGCCGCCGACCGCCGGAGGCGGCGGCGGCACGAACACGTTCCGCACGCGATACGACCGATCGTACGCCTCCAGCACTTGCTCGTACTGGTCGTACTCGAGAAAGCCGTACCGCGCCGCCAGCGCCTCGTAGCACTCGATCTCCGCCGCCCGCCAGCGCCGCTCGTCGTAGTGGCGGGGCGGCGCCTCGGGGCCCAGCGCCGCCGCCGTGGCGTGCAGCAGCCGCACCGCCGCCACCGCCGCCAGGTCAGACCCGGGCGCCACTGCCGCTGCCACCTCGGCCATGTGCGCCAGCACGTCCACGTACGGTAAAAGGGCCGAACGGGGCAGCCGCCCCGGCGGCCAGCGCTCGGCGGCCATCGCTGCCACCACGCCCGCTGCCGTCAGCTCCGCGCTCACCGCCTCTGCTCCTTCGCCGGCGCCTCGGCCCGCGGCGCCATCCTCCTCACCCTCCCCCTCCTGGTCAGCGGCGGCGGCGGTCTCCCGACGGCGGCGCAGTCTCGCCCTCGTCGCCGCTGTACCCGCACGCGGGCCGCGACCGCCCGCCGGCAGCGCCACCTCCCGCTGCCTCTCCGCCCGCTGCCGTACTCGCTGCACCGCCCCTGCCGCCGCAATGACCGCCGCCACCTGCTCCAGCAGACCGAAGCAGCTGCCCTCCAGCCACAGCACCTCCTGAGCCGACAACCCGCCCTCCGCGGCCGCGGCTCCGTCGCCGGCGCTGCTCGGCTCGCCAGCCGTCGTGCGATCCCCATCCCCATCCCCATCCTCGCCCTCAGCCTCCACGTCGTCGTCGGCGGGTTCAGCGGCGGCCGCGGCCGCCGCGGCCCGCAGCAATTTCTCCCACACGCCCGTCAGGTGGCGGTGCACCTGCGATAGCTCCTCCACCAGCTCCGACGCCGGTTCGTCGGGCACGCCGCCGCCGCCGCCCCCTGCCGCCGCCGCCCCGCCCCTCGCCCAGCGGCGGCCCGACAGCAGCTGCGCCAGGTGCGGCCCCGACACGCGGGCGGTGGTGTCGGCGACGCCCTCCAGGAAGCCGGGCAGCGAGGCGGGCAGCCGCCGCCGGCGCCGCCCACCTGCCCCCGGCCCCAACCCCACCCCAGTCGCCTCCGCGCCCTCCGTCTCCCCGCCCTCCGCCTCCGCGTCTTCCCCGTCGCCGCCCCCGTTGTCCTCTAGTGCGCACCGCGGGCAGCCGCACACGAAGCCGTAGTGGGCGGCCAGGTAGGCGCGGCGGGCCGACAGGGGCGCTAGGCAGCGCCGACCAAAGTAGCTGATCGTCACCTGCCGGCGGATGACGGGGGAAAGGGGGTTTGACGAATGGAAAAGCGTTTGAAGGGGGGGCAGGTGGGGCGGAGGGCAGGTGAGGGGGGGTGCTGCACGTGCGGCAAGGTGCCGTCAGGCGCGGGTGCGGAGGCGGAGGTTGAGGCGACTGCAAGCCGTACGCCACCCGTACGGCTCTGGGGGTCGGGGTCGGGGTCGCGGGGGGGCGGGGGCCCGGCTCAGAGCCTTCCACGCCTGCCGCCCCGTCCCGCCCCGTCCCGTCCAGCCGCGCCCACAGCTGAACAGTTTCGGGACGATACTGGAACCGTTACCCTCACAAACCGCACGACTCCCACAACGACCGCCATGCCCTCCGCCCAGCCCGGCCCGTTCCAATGAGGATACCCAGCTGAACTCCCTCTGCCACCCACGACCGCCCCCAACCCCCCAGCCCCCTCCGCCCCCCTTCCACTCCCACCTGCTGCCCCGCCTCCATGTCCGTTGCGGCGCGCACCAGCATGGCGTCCCCCACCAGCCCGTAGCTGGCGCTGGGGGCGCAGCTGTGATTGATGAG
>LSYV01000272.1:13272-33499 GCA_001584585.1 Gonium pectorale | reverse complement strand
GAGCCCCGCCCCGTTCCACACCGCCCCGCTCACACCCCCCCCCACACACACACACACCCGCGCCACACCGCCGCCCCACCCCCCACCCGTCCCACACCGCCGCCCCACCCCCCACCCGTTCCACGCCCGTTCCACACCGCCGCCCCACCCCCACCCGTTCCAAATCGTCGCGCCGCACCGCACCTTGGGGTCCGCCCCGGGCGTGCTGACCAGCCCCTTGGCGGCCGCCGCGTCGCTGACCGCCTTGACGACCGCGTTGAATGCCACGTTGGGCAGGTAGGTGAAGGTGGTGCCGCTGTCCAGCACCACGCCGTAGCCCCAGCCAAAGGCCGCCTGAACGAGGCGGGCGGGCGAGGCGGCGCCAGGTGGGTGTAGAGGGTTGGAAGGCATTCTCAGTAGACGGGGTGGGGGGGGTGGGGGCTGGGATGGAGGGGGAGCTCGAGGGGAATGGAGGACGGGAGATAGAGCAGCCAGAGGGGCGATGGGCGATACCGACAGAGCGCGGGGTGGGGGAGCCTGCCGCTTCCGCTCGGACTCACGAACCACTGCACCAATGGGGAGCTCTCAACGGATGTGCACAAAGGTGGCGCCGCCATGCAGCAGCAAAGCTCGCTTTTGCTTCACGCGCAATGCAAGGCGCATCCGTGACTACCACCCCGCCCATTCCACTCCAGTTGTCCTTTCCCCAGGCCCCCTAGCAGCCGCCCTGCCACGCCCCCCTCCCCCACCTTGTCGATGGGCAGCTCCTGCCCCGCCACGTGGATACCCTCCATGCCCACGTTGTAGAAGTGACGGTGCAGGCCCGACAGCAGCGGGGTGTGCACGGTGGTGGAGCCGGCGGGCAGCGCGACGTCGCCTGGAGGGGCCGGAAGAGGAGGGGTGGCGAGGCGTGGGTGCGGGCGTGCGGGGCGGCGGGGGGGGGAGGGAGAGGCCGGCGGCACCAGGGGAGCGGGTGGGGCGGGGTAGGGGACGCAACCGGGCTGGGGCGAAGGAAGGCCGGATCCGTGCCGGGGAAGGGGCGCCGGTCCGACCCCCGGTCGCCGCCGAGGCGATTCACACCAACCACACACACCGCGTAAGAGGCCTCACTGCCCTCACCAAAGCGGAGCTCGCCCGGCTCCCCGAGCCGCCAGCTAGCCCACGGCAACCCCGCCCCTCCCCTCAACACAAACACACGCGACCCCATCCGTCAGCCAGCTGCTGTGTTCGCCCTGGCGTCTTGCGCTCAACACCATCCCCAATTGATTGTACTTTCCCCTTCACAGGCACACGTATACACCCGCCACCGCGCCCCCCACCCCACCCCACACCCACCTAGCAGCATGATGCCGTTGCGCGGGTGCCCAAAGCACAGCGAGAACACGTCCTCGATCACCTTGCCCGCCACCAGCTGCGGGGTGTTGAGGGGTGGGGGCCAGGGCGGGGTGGGGCGGGGTGGGTCAGGATGGGGCAGGAGGGTGTACGGCGCGGCGTGCGGTCAGCCTCCGATGCCGTGGCTTGCAACGCTGCCGTCCGGGCCCCCCCCATGCACGAGCTCCTGCTCCTGCTCCGTTCCTGCTCCTGCTCCGTTCCTGCTCCTGCTCCGTTGCTGCTCCTGCTCCGTTGCTGCTCCTGCTCCGTTCCTGCTCCTGCTCCGTTGCTGCTCCTGCTCCGTTCCTGCTCCTGCTCCGCGCGCTTCTAGCTGCGCGCCCCACTCCACATGCCGCTGGGCTGCGTACGGCCGGCCCCACGGCCCTGCCCGCTCCTCCTCCTTCCTCCTGCCTCCCCGCTCCCCGCCTCCCCCGAACCCCCCACCTGGCTCTGGAAGGCGTTGTCGCTGTTGCCCATGCCCACCAGCCCGTCCGCCGCCTGGCGGTATATCTCGCCCGTCTCGCCGTTCTCGCAGCCGAACACCAGCTCCACTGGCGGCTGGCCGTCGGGGAAGCGGAACAGGTCGTGCACCAGCCAGCCCTGGCTGCTGCTGCCCTCGACTGCGGGGGGCGGGGGGAGGCGGGGGGGGAAATGATCAAAAGGCGTCCTCATTAGGGAGGCCTGAGGCGCATGCCGTCCCGAACCACTGAGGCGAAGTGACGACAAGTCCCACTGTCTCGACTGCGGGACGCGCGGGACGCACGGGGCGGGGGGGGCCGGGCGGGGAGGAGAGGGGAGGGGGAAGCGGCGCGCGGGGCTGAGGATGGCGAAGCGGGTGCGGCGGCTGCTATCACAATCTGCCCATGGCCGCACAGGCTTTGACGGGTACCTGTAATCCTTAGCTGGCCCGATCCCCTCGCCCCGTCCCAGCGCCGCCCAGCCTCCTTTCCCCGCCCCCGCGCCAGTCCCCCGGCTCCTCGGCTGCCCGCGCCATGCCGCCCTCCCTCGCGCACGAGCCCACTCGCTCCAGTGCGCTGGCCATGGGCATGTCACCGTGCCTTGCTTCCGAAGTTCCGATTCATCTTGTTCCTGGCGGACTGGGCGCCCCCGCCCCCGCTGCCTCCTCCTCCCCCTCAAGCCAAGCCTCCCGCACCCCAGCCCCCACGCACCGTACGACCTCCGGTAGTAGCACTTGTCGCCCTCGCACGAGCAGGCGGGCGCCCCGCAGGCGCAGCGCTTGTCGCCGCAGCCAAGCAGCACCGCAGTGGAGGAGTTGGCGGGGTCAAACCAGCCCGACTGCAGGGGGCGGGCTTAGAAGGGTGGGAGAATGAAGGTTGGGGGGGAGCAAACATTCCCTCCCGATGGAGCTGGCAGCAGGCACGCGTTGTTGCGCCCGTCCGTGTTGCGGAAGTGAGGAGCCCAAAGCACGTGCCTGCCCCCGCCCCACACACCCACATGCTTCTACGCCTATTTCAAGACACAGACATGCTCACACACCCACACCCACACCCACACAGACCCGCCTGCCCCCGCCGGACCTGGTGGTGCCCGCAGTGGGCGCACCCCTTGCAAGGCACGTACGTCATGGTGCTGCCCGTGTCGATGATGACGTTGAAGGAGCGGGCGGGGGTACCCAGGCTCAACGTGGCGTAGTAATAGCTGGGTAATGAGGGAGGGAGGGAGAGGCAAGGGGGGGGTGGAGGGCTGAGTGGGAAGGCGGGGTGGGTTTGGAAAGGCTTGCCAGCCTCGGCATGCCGCCAGTCACCATAGTTCCCCATGCGTTGCTGAGCCGGAAATATTGGGGGCCTTGTCCGCTCGCTAGCATCGATAATGGCTACACACAGACGGCCCCTTAGTAACGGCCCGACGCACACATGCGGACCCTACCCAAGCTCGCGGACAGCTCCCCGGACAGCCATGGATCCACTCCGAAGGAGGTGACGCCGGGAGATGGATCCGCTGCTGTGGCTGCGCTGCTGCAGCGGCACCATTATCCCTCTTCTTTGATGCGTCATTTCGGAGGCGACATGCCTCGCCTCGACATGCAGAGAGTCACTTGCCAACAATAAAAGAATCTGGATAGCAAGCGCAAGCATTGTGCAGTTGGGAAGAAGAGACTGATAGCAAAGTGATCAACCGCAAACCACAAAGCTGATGTTGACGCGCTGCGGTCTAAACCGCTACTATCTGCATTGTGGTTGACGGGATGTGAGCACTCCGTCGACCTACAGCCAATAGGCCACGCAACTCCCACTACGCACTGACAAGGCCACGCAGTATTGACCGCTCGTATGCGCTCTAACGGAAGCGGCTACTGAGCACAGAGGAGAGTGTGACCGACCTCACAACCGTAAACGGGCGCCGTACAGCCCGGCACGACGACACACGGCGGGCACGATTGTCTCCTGCACGCATGCCCTGGTGCATGCCGTCTCTGGGAGGTCCGGCCTCCTCTGAAGGTGTGCGTGTCAAGGAAGTCCCTGGAGTGCCAGCGGTGTGCGTATCTGCCCAGTCTGTCGCAAAAGCCACGAAGTCCTGCATCTTGCATCTCGCGAGTGGCTCCATCTTACCGCCCCTTAGGGAGCCGGCGTGGAAGCCCCCAGCAGCAGCTACACGCCATAACTCACCGCCTTCATGTTTGCATCTCCCCTGGTTTGCATCCGCCCAGTTCCTGGCAGCCCATAGGAAGCCTTGTAACTGCAAGCCAGTTGGCGCACAGCGACTAGGACTGGAGCCACAGCGCTGAGGCACAGTCTGAGGCGCCAGCAAACTGGCCCCGCCACCGTTTTTTGTTCTCTATTTTATCGCTACTTCGCGTATAACAGGTCGCCTCACGACCTTAATGGCCTTACCTGTTTCAGTTTCCGTTTTTCGTGAATGGGTTGCTGCCCCAGACAGGCCCAGACCCAGCCACCAGCCGCCAGTGGCCCCGCCCGTGGCCGTCGAAGTGGGCCCCCCTGCTGCTTCGTGTCGCGTCCACCCATACATTACCCCGACCGGTACAGCCTCCGCAACATCCAGTCCGATGGGGCAGGGCACGCATGGGACGGACAATGCTGTCAGCGGCCAAGGGCAGGGCCAGCCGCCTGGCGTGGAGCCCAGCCGCCTCCGACCGGGGCCCAACTTCACGGCCGGGTTTGCGCAACGTCTATCTTCGCAGCTAACGGCCCTACTGCTCCAAGACCAAAAACACGGGATCGACGCAACGCGGCCTTTTAGATAAGGGATTAAATGTACGAACATGTGTGAATCTGGATCTGGAACCAGCTTGCTAAGCAGTTTCACCGTCACGGCGCGAGGTCCATGCATGCAGCCAATCATCGACTGAACGCCGTAACAGATGGCACGAAAAATGGTACTTCCCATAATTCCTGAGGCCGAGGCTGTCGCTTTCCCTCCTCCTCCTACCCACCCGCCGCGCGGCCGTAGCAAGAAACGGCCCAGGCACCAAGTGTGCATGCTAAGCTTCTTCGGCTTTTGTCTGAGCAAGGCCGAGAGGAACCGGCTTCGCTTGAAGAAGATGAAGGAGAAGGAGGCGAAGCATCGGGCAGCGGCTGATGCTCTGCGGCGGGAACGGGAGAGGCTCGAGATGAGCATGGCAGCCGAGCGCACATCGGTTTCGTCCATGTCATCCGTGTCGTAGGCCAACACCGGTCTCTCGGTAAGCCCGGGGGCTCACGTATGGCCTAGACCCGACAAACCTGACACTGCCCTACCCAACCAGGTGACATCGACGGAGCAGGTGTGCAGCCTCGCGTGTCGGTGAGTCAGGCAGCCGTAGCCGCTCCACCGCAATTGGTTACCTAAGCGTTAGGACGCTTGGCGTTCTATATATGACCACCGCGTCATGTGGCAGGGAGGCGATGGGGTCTCTGGCGAGCGGTCCAGCTACACCACCGTCTATCAGGGTGACCGGAATGGATGTACTGTTGACTCTAACAAACATTTCTGAGGCCAGGCCTGCTGCTTTCTCTGAGCGGTGCCATCATGGGAGAATCGCACATAACGTGCGTGTACCGCATTGTCTCCTCCACTCTTGGCAGGCCCAACGCCCGGCGCCTTCCTCCACGTGAAGCGAAGGTGAGCTGTCCCCGTTAGGCGCACGTCAAGTTTCTGTGAGCGCTGTTGGCAAGTCCTGTTTGTTTGCCTTGGTGTCCCTTGACTCATGACGCTTGCCAGCGTGGCGGTGTTTCCCTGGCACTGACTTAGTATGCAGTCCTATGAGTACGTTCGCCACCCCTAAGCAGTGATGTGCACTTGCATGTTGCACTCGTCCCATACCGCCGCTCCCTGCTGCTCCTGTTTCCCCCACCCGCCTTTAGAGCCGCTGCAGTGCCACCGCAAAGGCCGCCGCAAAGGCCGCCGCAGTGCGGCCTGCGAGCTGTGTGGCATGCGGCAGTCCAGCGGAGCACGGCCGATGCTTCTCTGCGACGCCTGCAACACGGGCCGGCACGCCGACTGCCTGGGCCTGTCGGGGCCTCCTGCCAGGGAGTGGGTATGCGCCTGCTGCGTGCCCCTCGTCGACGTCTCCGCCACCACGCAGCCGCCACCCTGCTCAACGGTGCCTGCCTGTGAAGGGCCCGATCACACCGCTACAGCGGCTGAAGTGGCTGAGGAAGCCGGCGGGTCGTCCCCCGTCGCCGGGGCGGCACGGGCGCTGGCGGTGGCTCGGTCGCCTACCCCACGGGCCGGGATTGGTACCGGAGTCTGGCAGGCGGCACCGCCTCCGCCTGAGGCTCCTGTACAGTCGGTACCCTCGCGCTCCGCACCGTCAGCCCAGGCCCAGCCAACCATGGTGCTAGCAGGCAAGCTAGCCGCACAAGCCGCCGCTAGGGAGGCGCCAGCAGCCCTACCCCCGCGCCCAGTCCCTCAGTAGGCGACACCTCAACCACAGCCCCGTCAGCATCAACAGCACCGGCCGCAAACGTCGCAGCGGCCGAAGCACGGTAAGCAGCTCCCGCGGCCATCCTCGCCGCCACCGTCCGGACCCACCGCCCTCCCTCCGCCCAGTATGATTGAGAGGTTGTGAGTGGCGGTGGCAGGTGGCCCTGGGCACGCGACAGGAGGGCCCTCACGCATGGAGGTTGACCCGCTGCGGAAGCGCCGGCCGGTGGAGGCAACCACGGCGGCCCCAGCACCCAAGCGCCCTGCCGCAGACCGTGGCAGTGCCCCAGGAGGGTTGCGGTCTGGGTTTCTGATGGGTGGGGCCGGACGATAAGGAGCAGCGCCGGCGCCTCGCCCCGCGCCCAGCAGCATGGTGGTCCCCTGCAGCAGCGACACTAACAGTGACGACTACGGTGCCATCATGGGCTCCCGCGGGTATCGCCGCTTGGCAGCGGCTGCACGGGGGCCTCCAGACCCTCCCGGGCCTCGCCGTGATCCGGTGGAAGCCCTGGTGCAACAGGCACTGTGGGAGCCCGGCGGGACCCGTTCAGTTTGCTCGTGGCGGGCTGGACGGGACCTGGTGCTCGCCTATTTGTGCGCGGACCTACAGCACTGGCCGGACGTTGCGGTGGAGACCAGCCAGTCCAACGCGCTGCCGGCGGTGGCCCTTGGAGCACTGGCGGAGGCGGCTATGGAGCTTCTGAAGGCCTTCATTTTTCAGCAGGAGGCGGGAGTTGGGGTGGTCACTTGCGGGCCACGCGCTCAGTCGCAGGGTGCCGCTGAGTTGGGTGGTTGGGCTTGGGGTTCGGAGTACGTGGCGGATTTTGGTGGTGGCTGTTGCGGGCTTGTGCGTTCTGGCGAATTATGAGGCACGGCTCCCCTGTTGAGGCCGGTGCGGTTTGACGCTCTGTTCGGCGCTTTTGCAGGGGGGTACGGGTTCGGGTTTCCAGCTTTTGCTGGGGGAGAGGGATGTCTGGCTGCCTGTGCGCCATGGCTTCTTTTGGTCTGTTTCTCCTGTCCTGGCGTTCGTCTACCGGTACTCTTCTCCTTTGGTTTCGTCCTTCCGCCTTCCTGTTCTGTGGTCTTGTCAGGTGCAGGGCTCCTTCTCTTCGTGTGTGCGCTGTCGGTGTGTGGTCTTGGCTGCCGCGGTGCGCTGTGGTGAGGGCAGGGTTTCGGTGGTTCTCATCACGGGAGGGCTATCTGCGCCCTTTCTCGCCTCTCCGCCTGTAACCTTTCCACAGAAAGAAGGGCGGCGGGCTGCATGCGGCTTCGTCCTCGGTGTTCCTGGGGCGCAATACTGTGACGCGGGCGGTACACGCCTGCGGCCCTAGCCCAGCCCCGGCAGCCGCTGTACCACGACCTATCATGGTGGCTGGGGCCTTGGGCCCAGGCGAGTCGCGGCGGCAGTGTGCGGGACTAGCAACCTGGAAGAGGAAGATCTAGCAGCGCGGGCGGTACGTGGCGGTACGCACTGTCCTTCCACTTGATTCTGTACTTTAACGGCGTCGGCAGCTACCTGAGCCTTGCCTTACTCGTTCCGTTGAATCGGTCGCAGTTACTTCTTTACCAATGTCCACCAGCCCTGTACAGCGCTTGTACCGGTGCTTTTGACCCGCAGACCTGCTTGCTTGTTTGCCGTAGCATACAACCACGCCTTTGGCTTGGACCTTGACATCCGCGAAACCCAATTGTACGGTAACACGGCGTGCCAGTTGCGCGTGAACGCGCACTGCCTCACAGACAGGTGCTCCCTCCGCACATTCCGGACACAAGCCGGTACGGCGATTGGAACCCACCAAACACACGCCAACACCCCAGTAGCACGTCACAAAACATGGCACAGACCTAGCACCGATTAGCGAAATGAAAGATGCAGCACGTTGTAAGTACTCATCGTGTGATCGAACAAAACGCGGGTCCATCGGTCTTCCCGTGCCGTACCATCCTGCCTCAACCACTCACGCCCATGCCATCGTCCATGCCACGTCCATCAAGTGCATGCCTTCCTGGTGTTGAAAGGAAAGAAGCATACGACGAGCGTAAGCGCGAAAGTGATGGTGTCGTTGTTTCATTGCTGTTCGTCGGCTGGTGCTGCCTTGCTGCCCGTACTTTCGCAGTAGTTTCCCGGTGGCAGGCCGGGTCCCCCAGCGTCGGGGGTACTGTAACGAAGTCTGTCTGTCTGTCTGTCGTTGTAAGACCCAGCTCCAGAGGTAGTCGAAGGGGTGATGTCCCTGCATGCTGGTTCGGCGGCGACCACGCACCACCGTAGCCCCAGATGCGGCCCAGAAATCTCTCTGGGGTGACCCTATGGAATGTTGAGCTGGCATGCGCCTGGTCTACGTGCATCGCACGCTCGCTGGTGCATGTCTCCCGGCCTTTTTGGTGTGTTTGGGTAAAGGAAGTCCCTGGAGTACGGTCTGCTTCAAGTCTGCCGCGACAGGTCCAGTTCTGCAGCTTACATCCATCCCGGCGAGTGGCTCCATCTTACCGGCCCCTAGGGAGCCGGCGTGGAAGCGCTCAGCAGCTACGAGCCATCACCCAACGTCCCATCCTGTTTGCATCCGCCCGGTCCTGGTCCATGGCAGCCTTCGTAGGAAGCCTTGCACCTGTAAGTGCGTTACCGCACAGCTACGAGCAGTCGCAGCGCTGGGGCACAATCGGAGGCGCCAGCTCACTCGGCCCCGACACCGCCACCCCGCGTATGACGGACCGCCTGACGACCGAAGTGGCCTACCAAGAATGGATTGCTGCCCCGGACCCAGCCACCAGCCGCCTGTTGCGCCGCCGGTGGCGGTCGTGCAGCCCCGCCAGCGCCCAACAACAGCCACGCTCCCCCCCTCCCAACCTGCTGCCACCCCGCCATCACTGCCCGCACCGTCCCCGCGGCCCTCCCCCAGCAAGCTGGGGCGGACCTCAACCTAAAGCAAAAGCACTTGACGAAGACAGCGGCTTGAGTTAGCAGCACCCTGCTTACCATGTACAACAGGTATACTTATGCGGCGCACATTGTACGGTCAACACGGTCAATGCACCGCTTGCCGCGCGCTACGCAGAGGCGGAAGCCGTACATCCGAGTACGGCCGTACGGCAGCCTCGCAGCACACGGCTCCATTGGGGGGCCAACCGTAGCTACGAGCCTTAGCCCGCCTCCGCCGACAACCCCCATTTCCTTTCTCATCCCCGCCCCCCTGGTCAAACCCCTTGTGACCTCCACCACGCTGCTAAAGATGCCGTGCGCGGGCGGCGGGCCTCCTGGTCTCCGGCACCCGCCCGCATCCCCATCAGCCTGCATGCCAGCCTGCGCACCCGCCTGCCTCACCGCCGCATGCCGCGGCCGCGGCCGCCACCCCGCCCCCGTCCGCGGCCGCCTGCAATGGCCGCCTGCGCCGCCGCCCCGCTGGCCGCGTCCGGCACCTCGGACTTGGGGTTGCGCACCGTCTCGTCCACCGACAGGATCAGGCAGGCGGCCTCCGTGGCGGCCTGGGGAGTAGCGACGACATGAGTGAGTGAGGGGTCATCAAGAGGGGTCAGCGAAGAGTCGAGGCAGGCTTGTTACGTCATCGATACGGGGGGCGGCCGTGCCGTATATCGTCAGGAAAACCCTGAAGCCCTGCAGCATCATCACATTTATTGCAATGTAGGCTGCCCAGCCACCCAGCCGCGCCTGGCCCCACCCCACCTGGATGGCGTTGACCTTGACGAGGGCCGGCTCCCACACAAAGGCGTCGTACGTGTCGCACACGCCGCCGGTGTTCACGTCCACGCCGAAGTTCTACAGGGCCGGGTTACGGTGTGTGGGCGGGAGTGCGGGGGGGGGGGGGCGGGGTGCACACACGTGCCTCAGACAGGGTCGCACGAATACCGGCCCGATCGCACTGTCCTGTCGCATACGTCAGGGACTCACACGCGCGGCGGGGGGGGGCCTTTAGGTCGGCTTGGGTCCCGGGCCAAGGCCTCACCCATCGTTTTTTCGTCCGCGCCCGCGCGCGTCCGACCCGCTGACAAGCCCGTGCGACAACGGAAGCTGTGTGCGGCGGCCTCCGCCCCCACCCCACCTTGCCCGACCCGTCCGCCAGCGCGTGCTTCTGCCGCAGCTTGTTGAGCACGTCGGTGGCGTCGAAGCCGGCGTTGTTGCAGAGCTGGCGGGGGATGACCTCCAGCGCCTTGGCGTACGCCTTGATGAACAGCTGGGACTGCGGGGGGGAGGGGGGAGGGGGGAGGGGGAGGGAGGGAGGATGGAAGGGGGGGGGGGCGCTCGTGGGTGTGGCATCCCAACGGCGGACCCCTCGACCCTGCGGCCCTCGACCCTGCGGCCACTCGTGACAGCCAGGTGCCTAGCAAAGGCATCGGCCCAGGTTGAGGCGGTCGCGGGTCCGGAGGCGTTGCCGTTGAGGGGGAAGGGGGAAAGAGCCAGCCGCGTCGCGCCGCCAAGTCGCCTGCAGCCACGCGCCCACGTCCCCTTCTGAGCCCCATTTTCGCCTGTAGACCGACGCTCGGTGGCAGCCCCTTTCCCTGCCGCGCATTGCCCTCCCGCCCATGATCCGTTGGCCCCTCACCTTGTTGCTGAACTGCAGGCTGTACTCCGACAGGTACTTGGCGATGCACATCTCGATGGCGCCGCCGCCGGGCACCACCTGGCGAGACGCAGGGGAGAGGCAGGAGAGGGGCAGGCGTGGGGCGGACAGGTAGGAGAAAGCGCCGCTCCATAGCCGAAGATCGTAGAACGTGGCACGACACGGTAAATGATACCAAGTCTCAAACGCACTCGTGGACGGGCACCCAGGAAACCGCCCGTGGCCACGCCGACTTCCGCACCGACTGGCAGAGTCCTGCCGCAGGCGCCCTTCCCCGTTGGGGTTTGAAGCATGCGGCTGCAACCACCGCCTCTCTCTCGCTAATATCTTCATTCGCACGCCCGACCTGCGCCCTCACGTACGGCTACATCAGCCCCACTCCACCGCACCCCTGCCCGCCCAGCCCCCACCTGCGCGTGCTTGAGCGCCCTCCGCACAATCATGATGGCGTCGTGCAACGAGCGGTCCGCCTCGTCGATGAACTGCTCGCTGCCCCCGCGGAGCACCAGCGTGGCGGTGCGGGCCTGGGGGCAGCCCATGAACAGGTTGTAGCGCTCGGCGCCCACCTGCGCGGCCGGGAGGAGGTGATGAGGAAGGGGAGCGGGTCGGGGGGAGGGTTGTTGGGATTGTTGCGCGGCCGGGAGGGGTTGGGGTGTTGGTGTGGTCAGTTCGTGCACTGTGTGTAAGGGATGAAGTGCAACATGCCAACGGTGGCCCTCGCAGCTATCAGGGGCACTGCCGTACGGTGGCGACGGCTGATGTGCAGTTGGCCCTTTCCCTGGTCCATTGCATCCGTATCCCATCCGGTTGTACAGCCACAGCCAGGAAGGACGTCCCACCCAACCCCCGAATCCAGCTGCCCCTGGGGTGCTTTCCTCCGCCCCATTACCCTTGGCGTTGACCCCCCTTCACCCCTCCCCCGGGTCCACCATCCCTCCTGCGTCCCCCCCCCCAACGGGACAATCGCTGCTGGCGCTCAGCCCGCTGTTTATCAAACCCTTTCTCCTTCATCTCCCACCCACCCCCCGCCCCGGCCCGCCGCACCTGGCGCTCCTCAAAGCGCGCGCAGGTGCCGAGCGCCTTGGGGTCCAGGTTGTTGACCGTGGTCTGCACCTTGGCGCCCGTGGCCTTGGTGACGCGCTCAATGTCGTTGCCCTCCACGCGCCCGGCGCAGAACACGTTGCGGTCGGCAAAATACTGGCGGGTGGAAGAGGCCGGGGTGGGACAGCCTGGGCGATAAGATCTAGACACACACGCGAGCGACGCCGTGCTGTAAAGCCTCGCCGCTGTACGTTTACGGAGTGCATGTATCGCTCTTTGTTCGTACTGCACCAGATGCACTGTTGGAACCGCGCCACACGCGCCCTACCCTCCGGCGGGAGATGAGCCGTTCCTCGACTTATCCACCCTGCAGTCGGCACAACCCCGCCCACTCACCCACCAGCCCACCCATGCGCCTCAGGCTTCCCAAGTGAGGACGACCTCTAAATCAAAGGCTTTCCAACCCCTCGGCACCCACCCGCCCACCTACCCACCCCAGCCAGACCCACTCACCCACCCGCTTGTCCCATTCCACCTCTCCGACACGCCCGCCCTTCGTCCCCAACACAACACGCCCGCCCACCCGCCCACCTGCGTGGCAAGGTCGCCGATGGGCAGCCGCGACAGCACAATGTTGGCGCCGCTGGCGACGCACTTGTCGAGCTTGTCGTAGATGATGTTCCACTCGGCGTCAACGATGGACTGATACTTGGCGGGGTCGTCCAGCCGGATCTCGGCGTTCTCCTTCTCCGCCTTGAGCTCCAGCTCGATGTTGAGCACCAGGATCTTGGGGTCGTTGAACGACTTAGGCTGCTGCTCAAAGCCTGGGAGGGGGCGGGGGAAGGCGGGGAGGAGAGGGAGGGGGAGGGAGGGGGAAACCTCAGTCCATGGGCAAGCTGAGGGATGACCGAAGATGTAGGGCACTGTAGGCGCCTATAGTAGAGGGAAGGTGAAGGTTTTCTTAGTCGGTGGGCAAGCTACTGGGGAGGGGCGGAATGGGAGATCCGGGTGAAAAGGCAGGATATGCAGAGGTGGCGAGAATGCAGGAAGCTTGGGGAACAGGGCAGGGGAGGGCTGGGCAGGGCAGAGCGCGCTACCGAGGGGTTGAACCGGCGGGAGTGGTCAGCTAGTTGGCACACACGCAAGCGCATGAAAAGCATGTTGGCTTGCATGCAGTCTGCACGCCCTTTGCATCACCTTTCCGCGGCCGTCCCTTCCCCCCTGCCAACACGGTCCACGGGAGTGTTCCCTTCCCTCCTCCAGAACCCTAGCCTCTGTCCATCCCCATCAACCCCCACCCAACCCAACCCCACGCTCGCGCACCGGCGTACGAAAAGGTCTTCTTGAACGCCACCCCGTCCACCAGGAACGAGTCGCGCAGGCCGCCTCCCTGCACCTTCTTGATGCCCACCATTTTGAGGTCCAGCGTCGAGGGATCCAGCTTGCTCACAGCGTCCACCACCATCTGCGCGAAGAACTCCTTCTCGCCGCTCACCTGGGGGGTTGGGGGGTGCACGCGGGGGGTCGGGGCGGGGCGGGGAACGGGCTCGGGGAGGAGTGGGAGTAAGATCCGGGCCGAATTAAGGGCCAAACGGTCCACGCGCAACCAGGTGAGAGTAAGCTGGCGGTCGGTCTGTGGCATGTGGCCCGAGTGGAGAGAGCTGGGGCGGGATCGCTGTGCCGCTGTGCTGGCGGGGTGCAGGGTGTGAGGCCCCGGAGTCTCATGGGAGCGGAAATGCAGCCAACGTATGGGCCGGCGGGGGTTCAGGGTTCCACCCGGATGGCAGCCCTCGGGGCGCGGTCCGGCTGGGCAGCGGGCTGGGCACCGGGCGAGTCTCTCGGGTTGCCGAGTGGCCGTCCTAGGCAGCGCCACCCACTGCTGGGACCTCATGGCCACGCAGGGACCCGGCCAGTCCTGACGAACAAGGCTCAAGCCACGTTCCCGGCAGCGGGCAAGGCAGGAAGCCAGAGGAAGCAGCCCCCCCCTCCACGACATCGCCCACACGCGCTCCCAGGCGTCCTGACTTTGGTGAGCAGCGAGCAGCCTGCCCCGCCAGTCGTCCGTCAACACACGACGGAACCGCGGTTCCAACGCCCGAGGCCAGCCAGACAGCCATCCGTGCAGCTGGCCTACCCGCCCGCATGTCCCGCCATTGCGAGAGCCGGGGCAGCGCCGCCGTCCGTTCCACCACCGTGTGTGCATCGTTGGCCCACACATCCTGTGAGAATCGCCGAGAGCTCCGATGCCACACATCCTGCGAGCATCGCCGAGAGCTCCGATGCCACTTTGGAACCCGGCGGCATCCCGCTCTGGAACGCGGAACCCCACGGCCCTCAGCCCATCTTGCCAGGTATTCGCTTGCATGCTGCAACCCGGGTTGCAAGCAAGGAAGCACCAGGGCCCGGGTGATTGCTCCAGGCATCTCTCGCCGGCTGCCGAGCAGCCGCTGCTGCGCCGGAACTGGGCGCCAGCCGCTCACAGTTTACATTGCCCCGACATCGTGCTGCTGGAAGCGCCTCCCAAAACGGCTTCGATGAAGATCTTTGGTGCGACGCCGTGCTCCGGGGTAGCTGGCGCTAGAGCTGACGAGCTGCTGAAGAGGCCGGCATCTCGTCATGTACTGCTCTTAGCTTCCGCATGAGGCAGCTGCTGGCAGCTGCCAGATCGCACGGCCCAGCTCAGGCCGTCCGCTTGACGACCCCCACCGCCGGGCCTCCTTCGTTTCGTTTGTCGACCAGGAGGCAGCACCTCAGCCGGCCCACACCAGCCCTGGACAGCCGGCGCCAGATCAGTCCGGCGCACAAGCGCCCCATCACCGAGCCGTCCAGCCTAGCTGAGCACCTCCAGCCGCTGCTCTGGTCGCATGCTAGCTGCCCTGAGTCCCGGCTTCCGTACCCTCCTGCCCCATTAGCCAGGCCACATAGTGGCCATAGTGTCGCCACAGTGTCCCCACCGACGCCCCCGCCCTCACCAGCTTGCTGTTGAGCGTGGTCATGGCGCACTTTTTGAGGAGGTCCTTCTTCTCCTCCATGTGCTTGTCCTCCAGGCTGATGGCCAGCTCCTTCAGCCGCTCAACCGCCAGAACAGAGGCTTGCCGGAAGCTCTTGATCAGGCTCTGTGTGAGGGGCGGGCCAGTTCCAGGTACGAGGATGCAGAAGAGTCAGCTCGATTGTAGCAACTCATACGGAGACGAGAGTGGAGAGGGTAGAGGCGGCGCTGATGGGGCATTTCGACATCAGTGCATTGGAGGGGAGGGATTGCGAATCTCGAGACGGCTGGTGTGTCACACACGCAAACAGCGTGGTTTGTGTGGTGGTGTGTACGGTGTACGGCATGCAGCACAGCTTGCGCGTGACCGCACATGGCGGGCATGATGGGGCAAGGTACTGGTGGACCGCGGGCAGGCCGCCGGCGCAAGCACAGCGGCTGCAGCAGGAGACTCCGTCTGTTTCTCTCCGGCAGCCGAGCAGTCCCACATGACCGGATGCGGGCATCACTCAGGGCGGCTGCATTCATGCCCGGCCGCGTCACGGCCGGGCCGGCCGTGATGCAGCGTGAGGCAGATGGCTCTCTGCTTTGTCGTGCCCGTCGCTAGATGTGGTGCCCTGCTGTCCGCCTGGAGCCCCAGTTGGCCTGCTGTCCGCCTGGAGCCCCAGTTGGCCCGACACCGACCGGCTCCGGACAGCGAGGTGGCTGCGCATACGCACCCGTGGGTGCACGCCCTCCTCAATGAAGGGTTTCGCCTCCTTCAGGAACTCGCCCGCAAGGATCACCACGCTGGTAGTGCCGTCACCGACCTGCAAGGGCGGTATCCTATCTCTCAGCCTCCTGAGCGTTAGCTGGCCCGCGGCCCCAAAAGCGCGCGCAATCTGCCGCGGGGAAGCGGCCGCCCGGTTTCAGTGCCATACTATCGCCAGGACGTACCTCCGCATCCTGTGCTAGCGACACGTCAACCAGGCTCTTTGCGGCCGGGTGCACGATGTCGAGCAGCTTCATGATAGTCGCTCCGTCGTTGGAAATGGTTACGCCCTGTTGCAAGCACCGATGTGATCATCACGCTAGCTGATCAACGCGCGCTGCGTCCACGCGGCCTCTCGCCGCCCAACATGCTTTCGCGCCTCCTACCCTGCTGTCGTGGATGAGCTTGTCCATACCACGGGGCCCAAGCGTAGTCCTAACAGTGTCCACCACGGCCATGCACGCATTGATGTTGGAAATTAACTGCGGTTTGCCCTGGCTCGTGTCTGTGCCCTCCTTTAGAAGAATAATTTGGGGCTGCATGCCCATCATTGGCATCATTTTGGTGTGGTTCTCCTAAGAATGCGAAGAAGCGGCTTTTGAGATTGATGATCTGAAGTGCAGTCTCACGGAATAAGCTGAACAATGCTCTGTATTCGCGTTCTGGAGCACAGATGATGAGCAGGAATGATAGAGGACATCAGTTGAGCCAGCATGAGCGTGTCGAGAACGTACGGAAGTACGAAAACACACAAAGAGTTTACATGGGTGACATACCCGGAACAGCCGCAACAGGCACAAATATAGTGCTAAATACACGGGCGGAGGGCTATAACAAGACCTGCGGGGGCCGCCATAGCGTCCCCCAGCCCCGCCGCCTGCTCGCCTGCCAGCATACCGTTCTGCCAGCATACCGTTCGGCTTGCAGTGTCCAAGTCACCACGCCGCAGCACTCCACGAACGCGTTAGGGCCTAGCCGTTGCCTATGCCTCGCGCTCTCTGCACCAAGCTCCACACCTTCACGCTCTGCATCCCACAGGAAACCCACAACCGTGCTACTACTGCCATCCCGGCACCCGGTCAGGCCTACCCCGGAACCCCATGCCGAACCCCTCCCCCCTCCCCGCATGCAACACGTGTGCACCCCAGCTGCCTGCGCTTTCGTCGCTGCTGCTGCGGCTGCTGGCATCATCATCATGCCCAATGCAAGACCACAGCGCCTCCGTCCAGCCCGACTCCGGGGCCTCGCTGCGCCCTCAGTTCTGGGCGTACATGGATGTCCACTGGCGGGCTGAGGACGACATAAGCATGGGAGCAACAGGGGAGCGGGACCGTGATTGCATTGTTTCCTACGGAGATGATTGCACAAGGAAACAGCGTGTGCGCCTCACGTGGGCCCAAAACGAGGGTGCACCGCCGTGGTGCAGGAAAAAACCCCAGGCAACCCAAGGGCAGCCCTGGTACCGGATCACGAGGCCCCGTCCCGTCGCTGTAAGGCCAGGCCAAACCTCAGCAATGCTTCGGCATTTGCGGGCCACGCAGCGCCGCCAAGCAGCGTCCCTTACATTACACTGCCCGTCCCGCGGGCCCCGTGGCGCGCTCACCCGTCGCAATGGCCTCCTTCTCGTTCTCCTTCCAGTGCTTTGCAATCTGGTCCGCCAGCGGGTCATCCGGGTTGGGCGCGGAGAGCAACGCCTGGATGCTGCGGGTTCAAACAAGCAGGGCAACGACAGGGTGATGTACCGGTAATCATGCAGCGCAGGAAGGCGGGAGGTGCAACCCACAGCGACAGCACCACGGGCCCAGGAGCGCCCCAGCACGTGAGCGGTGCATTTACCTGAGAAGCACGGTGCGGATTTGGAGCGCGGGCGACCACTTGTCTTTCAAGATGTCCAGGCAGATGCGGCCCAGCTTGTCGATGCTGGGTGGGGCGGGGAGTGGGTCGGGAAAGCGGGCGAGCGTTTAGCGGGCCCCACATGCGCGCAAAGCAAGGCACGAGCCATACCCCGCCCCCCTCTCCCAACTTACTTGGGGTGGTAAATCTTGGTCAGGAAGCGCACCTTCGGGGGCGCCATGGGGTAGTCCTCAGGCAGGAAGAGCTCCAGCTTGAACACGCCTCCCTCGTAGGGCGACTGTTGCGGCCCCAAAATCATGACATTGAAGTACCGAAGGTTCTCCTCCGAGGGCGAAGCGCTGATGCCGGGTGCTGCGTTGCGACAGGGACAACATCCGGCGTGGCCCTCAGCCCCAAGCGCGCCTTGCCGGCCTCGCTACTATCCTACCTGGCTCGCTAATAAGCTTCTGAGTCTCCTGTAAGCGCAAGGAGGCGGGCAGACGTCAACAAGGGCGCCGCAGGGATCCATCCCTCAAGAGCGCAAACTGCTGGGCGCGCACCTTGATGATGCGACGCGGCAGCTGCGCTGCCTGCTCGGCTGCCATGCTTCACAATCCTCTAGCGGCACAGTACTAAAAAGCGGGAACGCAAAAGCAGAGGCCGCGGGCTCTAAATTCTCTACGGCTCGATTCAATCTAAGCTAGATGCACTTGTCCCTTGCAGAATGCACGCCCGGAAGCCCCAAGCGGCGTGGAAGGTACGGCGGTGGGGGAGAGTTTCTCCTCCAGGCTTGCCCCCGTATTTTACACTGAACACTACGCCGCTTTCGGCGCAATGCACGCAGGCGCAACGGCACTCCGGCAGCTGCTCCGCGGCCCGCGCTCCCTCCTGGTGAGTGGCGCGTGCGGTGGTGGCGAGGGGGGTTGCATCCGAGCCCGCAAAGCAACGAAGCCGCACCCGCCCCACGACGCCTCGCTACGCACCTTTCCCGACGGGCACCACGCACAACCCCCGGATGGTGCAGAGGCAGCGGGTGCGCGTGCGGCTGGTGGCCGCGGGGCGGGACACGTACGCCACGCGTCGCCACATGGGCCTAACCCCGCCCGGCACCCCCCCCCCGCAGCTCCACCTAGTCAGCCCCGCACCTACCCAGCCGCGCCTCCCTCGCTAGGCCCGCGCTCGTGCGTGTGCTGCAGGGTGAGGAGCGGCATGGGGCCCAGGCCGCTTACTGTGCCAGATGACAGGTCACACGTCCGTCAAAGCCGGGGGTGCCATGGTTTCTGTCGGCTGATCAGCTGCGCAGTCCCAGTATCGCTGATTTCTTGCGCTTGACAGCCCATCGGTTGGGTTCGGTAGCGCCCGACGCCCGGGGCCCGACGCCCGGTGCCAGGTGACGTCCCCAATTGGGCTCTTGCTTGCAGCGCCCCAGCCCACCCCACGGTCCTGCGCCTCGCCCGCGCTCCCTCCGGCCCAACCCCCCTGGCTGCCTGGCGACCCCCTGCCTCGCGCCACGGGGCGGCCATGGTTCTCGCCATCGCAACCCGCGCCCTGTCGCGAGCCCCGCGCAGTCTCTCCTATCCCCGGCTCCGCGCCCCCCCACACGGGAGCCGCTGCCCCCTCCTCGTTTCGCTTCTTTATTACCCCCTCCCTTGCTTCCTTCCAACACCCACCCGCAGTTCGGGCTCTTCAACGATACACCTCTCCCCCCGCTCCCTCCTTTATGGGCCATGTGGTCCATAAATGCACAGGACCACCGGGAGGCGCGGCATCGGCAATAACCGGGAGTGCGCTCACCGGGGACCCTGGCCCCTCCCTTCCACCTGCAGCGCTCAGCCAGTTGTTAACGGTCGGGAGCTCTATGCGCCCCAGGGCTTCTCTACTGAGAATGCCTTCCAACCCTCTTCCCCCCCGCTCCCTCCCCACTACTCCGGCCCCGTTCCGCCTTCGCCAGGGGCCGACCGCGGTCGCCCGCGCCCAGCTGCAGGCCCGCCGTGCAGCCGCAGCAGCAGCCGCAGCAGACACCTCACCCGCCGCGGCTTCGTCGCCGTCATCGGCCATGTCGGCCTCGGCGGCGGCGGCTGGCGGCGCCGCGGCCGCCGGGGCTCCCCGTGCGGCGCTGGTGGTGATCGGGGACGAGATCCTGTCGGGCTCCGTGGTGGACACCAACACCCCCTGGCTGGCCAAGCTGCTGCACAGGTGGGGGGGCTGGCGGAGCGGGGCGGGGCGGAATAAAAGAACTTGTGGCGGTCTTGCGGGGGGGGGGGCAAGGACGAGGAGGCGGGCTGTCAGAGCCTGGCGAGCGTATGTACCGATACTGGTGGCCCGGGGCGCCCGTGTTGACGGCGGCCCGGTGGCGGCTGCGTTGGCGCTCAGGACGGCTGGCGTTCGCCACGACGCGCTTCTCCCCATGGACGGCCTTTCCCCGACTCCGCCGACTCCGCCTGCCCCTGTTCCGTCCCTCCGGCTCCCACCGCCCGCCCCGTCCGCCGCCCGGCCCCACTCCGCCTCTCCGCCCTCCCTGCGCGTCCCCCTGCCACCGCATTCCGCAGCCGCGGCGTGGACCTGGTGCGGGTGCTGTACATCCCCGACTCCCGGACCGAGATCAGGGAGGCGCTGCTAGACGCGCGGTCGCGGGTGGGCCCCTCGGGCTTCGTGTTTACCAGCGGGGGCATCGGGCCCACACACGACGACGTGACGTGAGCCGGGGCAGGGGGCCGGGAAGGGGGGGTGGGCGGGCGGGGGGCAGCAGGAGGGGGACAAGACGGGGGCAGGAGGGGGGCGGGGACGGGGGCGAGGGAGGGGGGC
>LSYV01000271.1:0-10127 GCA_001584585.1 Gonium pectorale | reverse complement strand
ACACAGCCTTGGCGTACGCTTGTGAGCTGCGGCTGGGGGCTTACAGATTGTATCGTCGTCCCCTTGCAGAAGCCACTTCAAGTCGGGTATGGCGTCCAGGGCGAGCAGGGGGGTCAAGGCAAGATGGATGACGTCGGGATGGCCCGGGAAACGCGGCAGCTTCGTAAACGTCTCTCCCAGCGGTCCACCTGCACACGTCCCCGTTGTCGGGACTGTGGCGGCGGCAGTGTTGAGGGCAGTGCTACAAACTCACGCATCTTCCGAAGCATGTGCACATCCACGCCCTCGCCAACGACGATGTGCGTCTTCAGTCCACGTCGCCACGAATGGGACGCCTCCACCATCGCAAGGTTGTGTGCGTGCGTGGGAAAGGCCACCGCCAGGTCCTCGCGTTTGTACAGTCCGGGCCCGGCTTCTACTAACAGGACCAGAGCTGCCAAGGTAATAGCAATGATGATAGGCTCCATGGCTTCGATTTTCAATACTACATAGCTCAGAACCACACGAGCCCCTGTCCACGCATTTATAGCCAGTACAAAGGTTTACACAATTATTATAAAACACGGTGTTGATATTACGTCAACGCCAGTGCCACCCAATATACAAACTGGGCTTCCGGCGGAGAGGTCACCGGCCGTAAGAGTATGCGTGGCGCAATAATAAGCGGTACGCAATATGGCGGGTTGCAGAACAAACTTGTTCCGGTCGAGGGTCTCAATCCTTCTGGCTTACACGCGCCAGCGTAAGGCGTGTAAGGGCCGTGTAAGACGCACGACCGTTGGTGCTCGGTCCGGAGTGACGATGCTCCAGAACCACAAGTTGCGGCCTCCCTGCGGTCGGCAGCACGCCTCCGCTCTCTAGCTCTCTAGCTCTCCTCGCCTGGCGAGGGCGTGCGGCGGGGTTGTCTTGCGCGGGTTGGTTCTCATGAGTCACTGCAGGGGCCTAGGAACCTAGGGGCGCAGGGGCCTGGGGGTGCAGGGGCGTAGGGGCGTAGGGGTGTAGCGGTGTAGGGGCTTAGGGGCGTAGGGGCCTAAGGGGCGTAGGGGCCTAAGGACCTAGGGGCCCCCCACGCCACCCTTCTCCACCCCCAAACCTACGTGCACCCCCACCCCCGAACCGGTGACCCGTATGGCACGCGACGAACTTCACTGACCCCCCAATGAACCAG
Source organism: Gonium pectorale (assembly GCA_001584585.1). NCBI lineage: Eukaryota > Viridiplantae > Chlorophyta > Chlorophyceae > Chlamydomonadales > Volvocaceae > Gonium > Gonium pectorale. The sequence continues at coordinate 8,959 of LSYV01000271.1, read as the reverse complement.
TCTCAACGCGGGAACCAGTAACACAAACATCGCGCTCGCGAGCAGAGCTACCCTAGCGCAGCCGCATCGCCCGCCGAAGTGAATCCCTGTGAAACTTCCAACGATTGCCATTGAACGATTTCGCGAGTCTCGCTATGCATAATGACCTATGTAACACCAAATGACAAGCCAGTGATCCAATCGCAAACTGTACAGCAACGAAACGCACCTCCACAAATTAACCACAGCCTACCAATCAATAAAGCAAATATCGCGCTTGTCAATCCGGCCAAAAAAAGCTGCGAGGTCGGTCGCCAGTACAAATCGACCGACCCGTCGCGAAACTCTTGACGGGGCCTAACAATTTTTTCACGCAATGCCGAACACTGTCGCAAGATTCCCTCTTCGCAACGCAGGCCGCGGCCGGCGACCCAAGGGCAAACTTATCGCAAAACGTACGACCGCGAACTCGCTATAAACCTCGCCAGGCCCTCACAAACGACCCCCGATCAATACCGAAAACAGGGCGCCTGAATTTAGGCCCATCCGCGCGCCGCGGCGTTGCACGCCGAAGCGACTCGCCCGAATCGTCGCGAAACTCGGAACGACGCCCAACAAACGTTGATCACGAACCAAACAATACCGCAAGATCGGCGTAACGCGCCATAACAGCTCGCGCAGCGAGCTGACGGACGGGACCGTAGGGTCAGTTTGGCTGGTTTCGGAGGACGACAGACAGACAGACAGACAAGTTGCGGCCTCCCTGCGGTCGGCAGCACGCCTCCGCTCTCTAGCTCTCTAGCTCTCCTCGCCTGGCGAGGGCGTGTGGCTGGGGTGTCTTGCACGGGTTGGTTCTCATGAGTCACTGTAGGGCAGGGTAGGGGCCTAGGAACCTACCGGTTGGTTCTCATGAGTCACTGCAGGGCAGGGTAGGGGCCTAGGAACCTAGGCGTGGACCACACCGCTGTGTCTGTCCATCCGCTTGTGTCGGCGGTGCATGCAGGTACTCGTATCGTACTGCACCAGCTGGCTCAGCCACTGCAGAAGCGACGGCTCATTGGTGGCCGCACCGCAGGCCGCCGGCCGCACCGCAGGAGCTGCCCGCTGGTGTCTGGCAACATCGCGTCCCTGCTCAGCGGCGTGGCGCTCGGGATCCTCCCGCATGGCCTGGTGCCAAGCCGCATCGCGTCCCTGCTCGGCGGCACGGTAGTTAGGGTCCTCCCGTGTGACCTGGTGCCAAGCTGCTGTCACGACGTATTGCGTGATTGACAGGATGCGTCGCAAGACCTTGCTTTAGTGGCAGTGAGCGCCGCTGGCTCAGTAAGGGCGTGTATTCCGACGTCTGGGTCGGTGATGGTGCGCAGACATGGCCTTCTTCGTGCAGCGGGCCCGCTTGTTCCTGCGTTTGCTCAAACTGAAGAACGGCCGCTCCTGGTGGGCGAAGCCCACGGCCTTCCGCTTCCGAGCAGCCGGCGACGCATCGGAGCTGGGCTATGGCGGCCTGCTGCCCGACGGCGAGCTGGGTGAGGACAGCTCCTTCAGCGTGCCCTTCACCGCGGCTCAGGCCGAGCGCCTCGCGGCTAACGACTTCTCCAGCACGGAGCGCGAGGTTACCGCCATGGCAGTCTGCTTGCAGTGGGTGGCGGCCCGCCGCCCGGAGTTGGCGATGAGCGGCATCATCCAGTACCAGACGGACAGCCAGGCGGCCCTGCTGTGCGTGCTGGGCATGAAGGGGACGCCGCCCTGCTTGGTAGCGGTCGACGAGCTGTTGTGCTGGTGCGCAGAGCGGGACGTCGAGCTAGAAGTGGTGTGGTACCCGCGGGAGTCGGAACTCCAGCAAGCGGCGGACCGCCTCAGCAAGGACCCATCCCTGAGCCAGTGGCAGCTCAACGGCCGGGTATTCGACGCCCTGTGGGGCGAGCCCGCCCTGAAGGGCCGCCGGCCGACGGTGGACGCGTTCGCGGACGAGCGCACGGCGAAGCTGCCCTGCTTCTACGCCGCGGCTTGGAGCCCGCGGGCGGCAGCGGTGGACGCCTTCGCCCAGCACTGGGGCGGGGCGGAACAGCTGCTGTACCTGAACCCGCCCTTCCAGCTGATGGGCCGGGTGATACGCAAAATTCGGGCCGAACGGGCCAACTGCGTGCTGATAGCCCCGGTCTGGCCGCGCTGGTGGTCGGTCACGCTCCGCAGCCTGCCGGTCAAGGCGCAGCGCCGGCTCCCGCACTCGGGCCTCTTCGAGCGGACAGCGCCCGGAGGGGCGATCGAGGCCAAGGGACCCCGCTACGCGGTGTGCGCCTTCTACATCCTGTGGTAGGATAAGTGTGGGTTGGGCGCGTGGGCGAGGAAGGAGGAAATTAGACGCGACGGCAGATAGCCGTAACGCCGGTCGGGGAAGAAGGATGGCATTGGTGGATGCATAGTACGGAACCACAATGCTCGTATCGACCCCCATTCGGGTAAGTGCCAGTGTTCAGTGCCGTGTTGTGTGAGGCGTCAATAGTGCTCATGCTTACACCTTCCTTGTCGGAGGTCAGGGCTTTGTTTCCGAGCTTTGTTGCGTGAGGCCCTGTACGGCAATCTGAGCCTCTTAGTGCGCTCGTTGTGTGGTGAGCAAGCGTCTTGGCGCGCTTGCTCTGCGTTATAGAGACACTATAGCGGTGCTGCGGTGAACAACCGTACGCATTCGTGCTTGCTTGCCTAAGACCCACTGTAACATCTCGTGGACACTTCCGCGACTCTGCTCCGCCACTGTGGGGCATTGGAGTGCCACCGCACTTCCGCTTCGCGCCAAGACCTTGCCTACGGCGAGGCCTCTGTTGCTTGCTAGTGTATGCCAGGGTCGTATAGCGGGGAAGAGCCTGCTGTTGAGGGTAGCCGCGCGAGCACACCTCAACCCCTGCGCATCGCTGAGCCTGTTGTGCCGGAAGCGAGGACTGCGGATCCTGCTGCTAGTGCACGTGCAACTCGTGTTGCAAAACGTTCGGAGGTTAGGGAGCACCAACTCGCCTCTGCAGCTGTCGCCCGCTCGCTTGCATCCGAGAAGCGTGCGGCCGCGGCTCGCATTCTTGCCAGTCGGAACGCGTCTGCGCCTGCAGCTTCCACTGAAGTTGAGCCCGCTGACGCTTCTGCTGCTGCCTCCCAGCCAACTGCCGGTGCAGACGATCACGGCGCTGGTCCAAGTGCTGACCCGCGTGATCTTCTACGGGCTCTCCAAGCATTAGGCGGGGAGCCCGCTGACACCAGCTCTGCCGCGGCTGCCGGGTCGCGATACCGGCAGCCGGCATCAGCACGTGAACGAGACCGGGCTGCCGATCGTTTCGGTGCAGTGCCCGTAGGCGCAGAGAAGGCTGCTGATACACTCAGTGCAGTGCCCTCGGCGCGCGACCGGGCTGCGGCCGTCGCTGCAGCTTCTGATCAAGACCGGGCTGCCGACCCAGTCGGTGCAGCGCCCGCAGGAGCTCCGCAGGCTGCTGACGCTGTCAGTGCAGTGCCTTTCCGTCAAGACCAGGCTGCCGAGAAGCCCGGTGCAGTGCCTGCCGAGCTCGGAGTGCGACATCGCGTCCCACAGCAGCCCACAATGGACGACGGCGCCAATCTGACGCGCCTGGCTGGCCAGCTGGAGAAGTGCCCTCGCTATACGGGTGGGCATAAGCAATTCAAAGACTTCCGGTCAACCATGGAGCGCTTCCTGGAAGGGCTGGAGCTGTGCTTCCCAGGCAGCTACCAGCGCACCCACGTGAAAATCGTGCGGCAGCTAAACCGCTACGTCGGCTACATCCGCAGCAGCACCGGTGAGGAGACCAGCACCAAGGTGGTGCCATGGTGCGAGTCGGAGATCGACCGCATCTGCGCGGCGCACCTAGCAGCCTACACCGCAGCTGGGCATGACCCGGCCGCTTACACCGGCCTGGGTTTCCGTGATGGGGCAGGATCGGAGGTGCCCTGCCTGGCGCTCTATTGGCTTGCAGAGATGCAGAGTCACTGGGCCGTGTTGGATGCTCAGCAGGCCCAGCAGTTGCGCAACTTCCTCTGGCAGCTCGCCTGGACCCCCGACCAGGCGCTGCACGAGGTGCGCAGCCTCCTGCGCGAGTGCCCCCCGGGCGTCTTCACAGAGGATCAGATCGCCCTGGCGTACGTTGATGGTATCGCCGATAAGCTGCTGTATGACACCGTCAAGCACCAGCTGCTCACCAGCACGGCCTACAAGGTTGGCACCCGCACGCTGCAGGGGATGTACCAGCTCACCCACCAGATCTACAGCAACGGTGGCGTTAGCAAGGAGGAGCGCACCGACAAGGAGTACCGGGAACTTCTCCAGCGCAACGGCCGCAAACAAGCCAATGTCGTGGCGGCCACCGCCGAGGAGAGCGAGCTGGACAGCCTGCGGGCGGTCGTGTGGCAGCAGCAGCGTGACATTGAGAAGCTGCGGTCAGTCGTGGCGGCCGCCACCCTCAAGGACGGCGGCGGCGGCGCCTCCACCTCCAACGGCCGCACGCGCAACCCGGACGGGGCCCAGACAGACAGCGGTGAGCGTGGCCGGAATGGGGGCCGTGGCGGCCGGGGGTGGTCCCAGGGTGCTGGCCAGGGCAGGCGGAGCGAGCCTGCGAAGAGTGAGCGCGCCAATGGGGGCTCAGAGGGCAGGAAGAAGCTGCCCCGCTGGCTTGAGCTCGCTCGGCAGCAGTTCCCCGAGTTGCGGCCTAGCCGCGTTGGGCCGCCGTGCAAAGAGCCCGGCTGCGCCATGCCTCGCACGCACACCACTGCCAACTGCTTCCTCCGCCACTACCATAACGCTGGGCTGCCCCTGCCCGATGGCTTCCCAGTGCGCGAGCAGGTGCATGCAGCCGTGCTGCAACAGGAGGAGCAGCGGCCCGCTAACCACAGCGGTGAGGAGCTCTGGAACGGCGCCATCTTTGGTGCGGTTGCCCCCAGCGGCGTCAGCGCGGTCACCACCTTCCCCATGGTGAGCCGAGATCCCTTGCGCGGTGTGTTGCCGGCAGGGCGTGGGGGGGATAAGCGCGGCGCCCAGGAGGGCCGTGAGCAAGAGCGGCACCGGCCTGTGATGGCCAGTACGCTGCTCGACCGTCACTTTGCGGCCTTTGAGCAACTGCGCGACGCCGGTGCCCAGCTGTCAGCCTCTGTCCTGACACCACAGGCCTCTGGCGCTGCAACCCCGCAGGTCCTGGCGGACCCCTGCCGGGCCGCGAGCGGCGATCTGGAGGAGTGCTCCCAGCCGGCCGTGCTGGCGACGCGCGACCCGCTGCCTGCCGGCTTCTCGCAGCAGCCGGCAGCGCCGCTACCCAGCCAAGGCAGCCGCCCGGCCACCACACACCTGGGCTCCAAGGCCCCACCGCTGGTTGAGCCTCCGAACGCTGCTGCGCCGGCGACGGTTACCCCGGTCATCAGCATCACCCTGGACCTGGACGGTCCGGGTGGGTGGCAGTGGCTTCAGGTGCCGGTTATCAACAGCTTACAGCTGCAGCTGGCGGCGGGCCCCGCGGGCCTGCCTACCTTCTCCGCAGTGTCAGGGGAGGCAGCCGCCAGCCGCCGTGCGTGGGCGGCTGGTGCGGCCCCGGCCTCGCGCATCGTCTACAACCCAGCGGGCGTGCTAACGGAAGAGGACTTGGCCCGCATGCCGGAGGCGGAGGCCAGGGCCTACACAGCCCGATACATGGAGGAGCTGTCGGGGCACATCCAGCACCTCCCGGAGGAGCACTTCGCCATGCGCGTGGGCGATTTGCAGCTCACCACCAGCCTCAACATGCTCGACTCAGGCAGCGCGCTCTGTCTGACCGCTCAGCAAGTACTGGACCAGCACGGCATCCGGTACTGCCTGGCCACGGTTGGGGCGATCACCATATATGGCCACACCGGCCAGTTGATGCGAGTGGACCTGCCCGTCGCCCTCATCCTGGCGCCCGGCACCCCGTACGAGTTTACCCAGTACGTCGATATGTACGTCGTCAGCAATGAGGTTGCGCAGGGCATGTTTACCGTGCTTCTCAGCAAGAGCGTGGTGGACAGCTGCGGAGGTGCCCTAGTGAGCTTCCCGCAGCCCACGCTCTACTATAAGCCCTTCTTGCTTGCCAATAATGAGCGCCGCCTCCAGACCGCCATCCTACCGACCACCTCCCGCCGGGCTGTCGTGGCCAACGGACTCGTGGCGCCTCTCGTGATCCAGCCCGTCCTCATGGCCATTACCGAGGAGGCCGTGGGGTCGTCCGCGGCAGCGGGCGCCGCTGAAGGGGAGGCGGGCACGGCGGCTGCGGACGAGGAGGAGCTGGACTATGACGACGAGGAGCTGGCTGAGCTGGACGCCAAGCAGGCGGGCGAGAGCGCAGGGGGCGTGGCAGGCATGGGCTATGCAGCTGTGGCTGGCACGGCCGCAGCAGATGTCGTGCTGGCGGCCCAGGAGGATGTGGCGATGGAGCCAGCCGAGGACGGCGCTGCGGCTGCGGATGCCGCCGCCACAAGGTGGCACAGCCAGCAGGTGTCGGATTCGCCGCGGTCACCCCCACGCTAGAGCTCCCGGGAGAGACCCGTACGTACGCAGCCAGCCCAGCAGCTTCAGGACAGCACGCAGGAGTTTGTGGCCTGGCGCGAGCGAGCGCAGGCGCTGTTGCTCAGCCGCCAGCCCCACTCCAGCGCTGACTGGCTCAGCATGCTGCGCAAGCGCTATGGGGGGCGAGACCCGGGACGGCCGCCCTTTGAGCACCCTGAGTGCTCGCGGCCCACCACCCACGGAACCACGGGCTGCTACCTGAACGACATCGCTGCGGAGGAGCAGCGCCTCGGCATCCCTCATCTACGCCTGGTTCCAGCTGTCTTCAACCGCGTGCAGTTCACGGCGGGGGGACAGCGCGGTCAGGGGCGTGAGCAGCGCCAGCCCCAGGTGGACATGCCCGCGATGGACCAGCGGGCCTACGAGCAGCGCCAGCTCGACCGCAGGGCTCGCCAGCCGTCACCGCCGCGCCGCTGCCAGCAGCGCAGCCCGTCGCCGCCACGCCGTCGCTCACCGGAGCGGCCGCAGGTGGGCGTGCGCCGTCGCCGCTCGCCTACGCCGCCACGCCTGCGACTCTCCGGCCTGCAGCAGATCCGCCAGCGACCGGATAACATTTACATCGAGATCGTCCAGAAGCAGCGCTACGGTGGGGAGAACATCATACACCAGCCGGAGTATATGGCGGTTGATCAGGGCTTCAACGGCATGCGCCTCGTCAGCCTGCGGGCCGCCCAGGCCGCCCGCCTCGCCGTCACCACCACGACGGCCAACATTCAGGTGTTTGACAGCACCACTGTGCCGCTGCACGGGTACCTGTATGATGTCACCATCCAGCTGCACACGTCCTCTGGGCTGTACGAGATCGACGCTGGACCGGTGCCAGTGTCGGCCACCCTGGCCGATTATGGGTTCCTGCTGGGCGCAGCCTTCCTCAAACGCCTGAAAGCCTCCCTGCACCTTGGCGACCCTATGCTGCTCGTGCTGCGGCCGCCGCGCGCCGATGACATCCGGATGTTTCTGACGGACTCCCCAACCGGTGAGCTGCGGGTGGCGCACACCTCCGTCATCGACCTCTACCCGCTCACGGACGACAGCGGCGACGAGGACGAGGGGGGGGAGGGGAGCGGCGCCACCACCGTCAACAGCATCGGCAGAGCATGACATGCGCAACAGCACGGAGGACAGCAGCGGCTCCCGCTCGGAGAAGGAGCCCACGCACGAGGCGGAACCGCTGACCGAGGAGCAGCTCGACATGCAGATGGAGGCGGAGGTGAGCCACTTCAGCCACATGCTGTACATGCTGCGGCGGCGCCTTGAGGCCCGGCGGCGCGCGAGCGAGCTCCGTCGCCACCGCCGCCAGCTCAAGAAGCAGGAGCTGCGCGTGCGGGCGGCCCTCCAGCAGGCGCGTGAGAAGGAGCGGCAGGAGCGCCTCCAGCAGGAATGGGAGGCGAAGCGGCTCTGGCGCGCGCAGCGCGCCGGGCTGTCGCCTGCGGCTCAGCGGTCGGCTAGCCAGGCGCCTCGGCCGCCATTGTGGCGGCAGCTCATCCCGTCGCTTCCGCGCCTCGGCAAGGTGTCCGTTCGCTCCCTGTTTGCACTCCTGCCCATCCTGCTGGTGCTGTGTGCCAGTGGTGCCATTGCCACGGGCGCCAACCCGCCCTTCCAGCCGCTGACGGGTGGCTATGGCCCGCTTGATCCGCGGGAGGCCATGCTGCCGGAGTCGACGACGTTGCAGCTTCAGCGCTGCTGGGCCCAGCTGCGCGTGCCGGTCCTGGAGCCCGGTGGGCAGCAGCCGGACGACCCGGCACCAGCCTTCTCTGCCACCGCCTCAGGTCCGCCGGCTGCCGACACGTCACCCGCCAACCTCACCACGCCGGACGGCAACCGTAGCCCAGGCCACAACACCAACTTCAGGCGCGATCCTGTGGGCGGTTACGCGTGGTGTGACCGTGATGATATGCCGCCGGCGCTTAGGGAGGCACTGGAGCAGCTTGTGCGTGACAACGATGCTGTGTTTGCGCGCTCTCTGAAGGATCTCGGATGCTACACTGGTGAGTCTGGGCCTGCGGTCATTGAGTTGGTTCACGATAGACCAATCTTTGAGCCGCCACGTCGGTATTCCACGTTTGAATACGACATTATGGACATTACGGTCTAGGGCGCGCAATGGACTCTGACTACATGGGCATTTGGTCTTTGACGGGCGTAGGGAGCGCGAGCTTCTGTACTGTAGCTGGATGGGCTGGCCCGCCACTTGTGCCAGGTATCTCAGCGTGGGCTGGGTCACAAAGGAAGGCGGTGTGGGTACTGCTGAAGGTTTCCTAGGGATGGCTGCAGGGATTGGCGGTCTAGGGCGCGCAATGGACTCTGACTACATGGGCACTTGGTCTTTGACGGGCGTAGGGAGCGCAGCTTCTGTACTGTAGCTGGATGGGCTGGCCCGCCACTTGTGCCAGGTATCTCAGCCTGGGCTGGGCACAAAGG
>LSYV01000270.1:20258-30593 GCA_001584585.1 Gonium pectorale | reverse complement strand
GGGGGGGAGGATAGCTACGTCACACGTGGCTCCGCAGCCTCCCAGCCCATCCGGACGACCGTCCGAGCGGCCCCGGCCCACCCGCACCGATAGGGACCATACCCGCTGCATAACCATTCCCGCATGAGCAATATCTTGACTGCATTGGCATGGGCAGAGATATGCATTGCAGCACGGGACTTTTGCGCTTCAGCAGGGGGAGTTTCTTTGCGCGTTTTGGAGCTCTGACTCCTTCGCCTGGCTCAGTTGTTACTGGCTCGTATGCCCGATGCGTGTGTCTGTTTATAGGCGGTGCTTCTATGCACGCCTCCAGTCAGCCGTGTGTTTATGAGATGTTTCGACGGTCCCCTGTTTTGGGGATCCCCGGCAGCACTTGGGAAAGGGTAGGGTTTGGCCTCGGCGCACCGGTCGCCTTCCCTACCATGTTTGGTGCTGTTGGGTGGACATGTCCTTCTTGGCTGTCCTATGGCGTCAAAGGTCCCTGCGGGCCCATGACTATTGAGATGGGGTGCAAACGCGGCTGACTGATTGTCTGTATTCGTTGAATTGGCAAGTAGCCTTCCCCGGTGCTAATCGAGGGGGAGTGTTGCTGAGAGCTATCCTGAAGAGGCGATATCCCGGGTGACAGGCGGGTGTCGCATGGTTTGACAAGCTACCTCCTGAGCTGTCAACCACGTGAGGACGAACCACACACCCAAGCGCGTGTGCGCTGCATAGCCGCAGGGACTTTACACGAACGTTTCGACTGTCACGGGCACCCTGAAACGGAATCGTCAGGTGAGACACGTGGACTATCTCCCATGTCTCTGCATTATGTACGGAAAACCTGCTACCCACGACCGTTCCCTGCAAATGACTGCCAACTTCTCTGATAGTATTTCTTAAACGCAATATCAATAACATTTCTCTTGCAGTACGGGTTAAAATGTACAAGCGGGACAGTTGTGTTAGAAGGTGAGTGGAGCATGACAGCCAACGCTTTCTTCTCTGGCACCACAAACGAAAAAATATCGTCAAAACGCGTGCAGCTTCGATTGTAAGATCTGCTGTGCACATCGAAGATTCGCGACATCATGTCTGGGCTGGCAGCCGCGACAGAAATGCCAGGCACCCAACGGCCGGGCAACGGCAACTCCAATGATGGTTTTGATTCCGCGGGACAGATCCACGTGTGATTTCCCCAATTTTCTTCAAGGAAAAGTGTTAGGAAAGTACCGTCGTTCCAAAACTCTTTCTCATAGTATACGAGCCTATATTTGACAATTAGTTTCAACATTTGCTTATATTCTTGTTGCCAGAACCTGATGAGTCCGTCGCAGTAGTTGTCCAACGCAGTAACGTTATTCCATAGCACTGCGTGACTGCAGGTTCGGCATGGTGTAACTATGTCTTCAGACAAACCGCTAAAGACATTATGAACATCATCAAAAAGCGCAATATCAGAATCGATAGTTAAAACCCGCTGGAGCCCTTCTGCCTTGACCAAGTCTGCCCATTCACAGAAACGGCTCATCATCTGCGCTTCATGCCGAAGGCCAAACTTTCTGTGAAGAGCCTCATAGACACGAGCCCGAGAGCCCATCTGACGATAAGTAGCCCTTAACCGCAACTCAACGCCCGCTTTCTGCAATTCCTGCTTGTAGAAGGGGTTTGTGTCAAGGAACTCCAGGGAATCAACTAAGACGATATGCCGGACCGATGGATTGAAAAGCCGATGGATTCGGATGAGGTCCAGCGGAAACTGCTGAACTTGACACAAGGCATTATTTTTCAATTCACAATTTTGGTTGGCTTCAAGGTATTGATGACCAAATTGCCACCCAAGAACTGCGATAGGCGCAGCGAGGTTTGCTGCGTGGCTTCCCTTGATGCAGGAAAGTATTACAAGGATGCACGTTAACATCTGTCCTCCAGTGCACATACTTCGTAATTTTGTGTAAGTCGTCACACATCGCCGCTATAATTCGGTCAAGTTTGGTACGACGTCGTTCTGCCCACCCAGAGCTCTGTGCCCACCAAATTGTTCCGCTTTCCGGCCGTTGGGGGTCACTACCACGTGAGTCCCTTTACGCCCCCAACAACCAAACGCCCCCCAATTTCCAGCGTTGCATACAGAACCGGGGCGCGCCAGAAACGACGCGGCCCCAACCATCGCTTTGCTCATCATATTTCTTTTGTGCGACCTAACCACTCTGCTAGCGTTCACTACTGAGAAGGTCGCAGTCACAGGCGGCGTTGTCGTTTGGCCGTCGAGCAGAGTAGAGTTGCCGGTGTGGGCAAAGCCGGTAGCGAAGCCGGGCCAATTCTTGCAGACAAACAGCACCAAATATGGATATGGATGTTGAAGATGTCAATCGGCCCGTATTGTTTGCCCGGTCACCCGATGAAGACAACAGCAGCTGTGTTTTCCATTCGACATCATCCTATTTGTCTTACAGTTCCAGCGGCATCGTCGATACAAGCGGCAGTGAGGAGGCTGACGTGACCGGACAGCCGTGGCCGAGGCGGGTTATGGCGACGTTGCAGACTACCGTGACTCCAACTACAGCCTTTTAGAAGATACCGACGGAGTAGACGCCGTATGTATGTCTGCCGTGTGACTGGTGGCAGGCCCAGGTAATGGCGCACGGCCCGACGTCTGGCCAGGTAACACTGCTGTACAAAGATTCGCAGGAGGTTGAGGAGGTCAACATAATGGAGCTTATCGACAACGGTAACCTGGCCAAGGTACCGCGGATTATGGGTACATCGTTGGCGGATGCCACAACTCAGGGTCCTCATTCGGCGGCAGGGGTGCACCTTCATGGCGCCGCAGTCGCCACGGACACGGATCAACGTCCTTCACTGGCGGCCGTGGTGGGCATCAACGGTACCGCAGACGCTGCAATCACTTCTGTTCTTTCTGTTTCAGCTGTGGTAGCAGCAGCTGGTATAGCCCAGCCAACAGCAGGTCAGTCGAACATCACGGCATACCGCTGTCGTACACTTGTCACCAAGGAGAATCTGGAGAAGTTGGCGAAGGTCTGGCGTTGTAGGCCCAGTGCAGCTGTCCAGCTTTTCGAAGCAATAAGGTCTGCATGCATTCCTTATCCGTTGCATACAAGTTGCAGGCTACAACAGGAGAAGATGTGCAGTCAGTTGATCAGCTGGTCATGGCTAGAGCAGTCACCATTGCCTTGCCGCTGTGGAGGCGAACCGGTGCTGTTCAACGCTGGGCTGCTGCAGGACTTGCGTGTTGAAGCAACGTTCCAGTCAGCCACCCTGAAAAAGTTACGCTACAGCGCTACTCGGTATGGTGGTCCTGCTGCCACGGGGGTCTCTACCACTGAGCGCCAGGGGATTGATTTACCAGTAGTCGATGAGGAAGGCCTGGTTCCATCTGGGCTTCCAAATAGGCAGCGGCGCACTTGGCCCCAACAGCCAGGCCGTGCAGGGCCACAGGAGAAGGAGGATTCTAGGATTGTTCCCTGCAAGAAGCGGAAGCAACAGACGGTCTTTAGGTAGAGCTAGCCTACCTATCTGCTCGCAGGCAGGCTCGGAGGCCACGCAGGCTGAAGGACGGTTTTGCACTTGTCACAATCAGGCCGTTATTTTTGGCCCGTTGGATAGTCCTATGTTGATAAGCCTACAGCTTGAGTTCCAGGCCGAAACAAGGACCTTGCTTTTTCACTTGGTGGGCTGGAACGGCCTCCCAGGCAGGCAAGTAGAGTACAGCATAGACAGTTAGCTTTTGTTGAACGTGGTTCAACTGTAACAGTTAGCTGTATGAGATGCTGCGCCGGTTTCCGCGCAACGGGCACATGGGCGACTGTTGCAGTGCACTTCCCTGAAAACGGCTCAGATTGGTGCACATGTTGATTTTACCGTCACCCGTCTCCACATGATGCGTTCGCTTGGTTAACCGTCGTGTTGCCATGCTTCCGTACTCGTCAGAGCGTTGCTTCGGCATGTATCGTTATCGGTGTCTGATCTGTGTCTGATCTGTATCGTTATCTGTATCGTTATCGGTGTCTGATCGGTGTCTGATCTGTTTGTGGTTCTGGTTGGTGGTTCTTGATCGCCGTACCGGTCGCGTATGTTCTCGTCTGTCTCTTGGGCAGTAGGCCCATGAGCAGCTAGCAGACCCCTTTCGTTAGGCTGACCGACTAGCGGAAGGCCATGTAAGGTCCTCGCCATCATCCTTTGAGCCCACGTCGCTGATTCCCCTTTTGTGGCACCGTGACACTACCTCGCATACCGTATTGGATGACAGCCGTTAGCAAGCAAGCGTGAGCGAGCGTGCGCAAGCAGCATCGGCAAGCGGGGCACGTGTGTGCCATGTTTTCTTCATCTCGCCTCTTCCTCAGCGCGCTGCAGGCTAGACCTTGGCCGCTCGGTAGCACGCGACGAGGGGAGCGAGACGCGTCACATCCCAGTCACGGGCATGAACGTGAAACGCACGTTGTCCCGTAAACGAGCACGACAAAACTGCTGAGTACTATGCCCCTAGAGCGGTCCTGCCCCCTGCTTGGCGGATTTGCGGGTTTGGCCCATCCGATGACAGCCCACTCACGGCCATGGGTGCGTTACATGCTAATGTATCCCTGCCCCATAGCGCTGGCATGGGTGTGCAACGGTCACAAGGCAACTGTCGCGGCGCATTTCCCTGAAAACCGTGATTGTATCCAAAAAACCATGATATTGTATCCATGGCCCAAAGCCGTGGCCCCACACGCAACGGTCACAAGGCGACCGCCACGGTGCAATTGCCTCCTGGAAACCGCAAAGTCCTGTATCCCCAATGAGTGACTGCACTCCTGCTGGGATCAACCGTATTTCCCTTATGATACGGTCTGTTTTAACTTAAGCCGCTGTTTCACCTGCTCAACCCAGAGGTGCTGCTATCTCTGCTATCGCCTTCAACACCCTCCACACCGTCGTTGCTCTCCGTGACTTCGGGCATCCACCACTCGAAGCAGTCCCGATTGAAATGCTTCCTGTCCTACCCGTCCGCCCGGCCCTCCTGCTCAATGCCTTCCTCGCCCTCCGTGCCCTCCTTCACGGACGCCCCATTGCTCGCCGCCTCCCCCTCCCCTACTCCTCGTCAACCCCTCCTTCTCCTCCTCCTTGGGACTCCCGCCCATTGTGCAAAGAGGGCAGCTCGTTCGACGGGCCACATGTGCGTACCAACACAGTTGGCCCGTTGAACGAGCCGCCTCGTACCATCTTCTTCTCATTTTGATCCTCGCGAGGGCTTTGGTTGCTCATCGTTCGGCGTTGGTATCTTAGGCGCGAACGAATATCGGGGGAGCGAGCGAGCGATCGAGCGCCTCCTAACGGTCCAATACATATATATAGCAGAAATAATACTTCATATCTATTTTGGGCGTAGGGGGCCGTTTGGTGGTTGGGGGGCGTACGGGGACTCACACGGAAGTTACGCCCAGGGGGACGCATACAAATCGGCTCGTGTGGCCTGCAGTCCCAACCCAACGCGTCACGTAGGTCTCTGCCATACGACCTCTCCGTCTCCGTTAATGATGAACTCTGAACAATGTGTTCAGGGCAACACCTGTGACTTCGACACCCGATGACCGGACCACCAGACACCGTTTCTTATCAGGTCAGGTTTGTGTACTTTGAACTTCTCCGGATGGGCACGCCTCCAGGATCCCGAACCCGGGAGTCCCGCAAGGGTCCGAACCAGACCCAGAACCGGCACAGCGCACGCCTTCTTAACCCGGCAGCCATTCTGAAGGGCACGGAAATAACGTATTGCCAGGCTCATCACTATTTCCTGAAGTTCCTTGCGAAGACATTGGGAGTAATGCTGGAGGAAGGCGCTTGGGCTACCCAGCCTTCGGTCTGGCCATGTCTGGCGGTGTTCGCTGCAGACGGTGTGTCAGAACGATTGTTCCAGGAGCACGGCCGCTGGCGATCGCTTGCGTCCATGTTGGTGGACCTGGAGTTTCCGTTGGCCAACAAGTTGGCCGTTTCCAAGGCCCTGTGCTACAAATGTGTGACCCCTGGCAGAACATCACCCTCAAACCCGCAATGTTATACAGTTTGGTGGATCACCCCCCATCTTCTGCAGAAGGCTCTCTGTCCTGCTTGCAGGATCCTTCTCTGCAGCGGAGCCGCGGCTAAGCGGCGCAAGACGCAATGCTGGAAACACGACAGTTTCCACACGAAGCGCAGCGCAGGAGCAGAAAAGTAGGGGAAAAGCTTCCTTGAAGCTTGGAAATAGGCGGAGCCCCGTGAGACCGGACCGGGGAATTTGGTCATGAAGGTTGGAGCGTGTATGTGTACCATAGCGAATGCATGGACAGGGGCAGCCGGTTTATTTAACAGGACCCGCACCCGCACGCACCCACCGTACGGGGTAGGGGAGCGAGAAAGAGAGCCACAACCGTGTCAACGCGTCATGAACCCCAGTGTTTGTCTGCAAACGTGGCACCAACGTTCGTTAGAGAAGGCCCGTCGGAACCGTGCCGGGTCCATGAGTTGACATGCCCTACACGAGAACCCCCCAGGTGTCCAGTAAGGTAACCGGGCCCTGACCGGACCCTAGCTGCCTAACTGGCGTTAGCCGACACGGCTGTCCGGCTAACTGCCCTAGCCGCCAACCCTAGCCGGCCAGGTAACAGCCACGTGTCGGTTACCCACTCCTGCCAGACAGGGATAGCGCCAGTTAGGTATTCGATAGCCTGACGGATAGGCGTGGCAAGGGGTCGAGCCGATACGTTGGTCATCAGGGTCGGCCAAGGGTCCGGATACTGCCCTAACCCACTCAGTGCCTAAGTCGCTTGTGGCAGGCGGTTTCAAGTTTCCCGTGACGCAACAGGAAAGATACACAAGAATATGCTTTCAAACTGCGCTTACTCATGTCTTAACAGCCCGTTTTACTCGTCGCAACAGATCGCCACCGCGCAACGAATCCATTGAATCAGAGCAGTACTAACATGACACGCTCTGGTGTCCATGGCGTTGCACAGCGGGGCTGCATGTCTGGCCTTTGCGAGCATCTTCTCCATGTCTGCGGGCAACGGCAACTCGCACGCCCTCCCCGCATCACAACCTCCTGCCAACTATAACTTCCCACAGTAGATAAGCACTAACGAGGCTGGTCCATTGGAGATCACGCTACCATTCATATCCATTGTCCTGAGACGGGGGCCATGCCTTACTTCCAGCCTTCTCAAAACATGTACAAGTGCGTCAGCGTGCGACACCGTCCCGTTTTTGCAGTCGGTGTGCCCTGTTGCTCGTAGTATGAACAGTCCTTTGGCCCGCCTGGCATACGTGTGCTCGTGCAACGACCAATGGGGGGAAGTCCGGTCCGCCGCCACCACCGCCGCCGCCGCGCAAAGGGGGTCGCCCAAGTCGCCTGGCGGTGATGGGGTGCAGTTTCGGGGTGTTGGAGGGGTAAGGGGAGGCGGGCGAGGCGGGGGCCAGCCGGGTAAGGGGAATCAACACGCAGGGATCGACGGGCTTCTACTGCGAGCGCCGCAGCCGGGCCGCCAGGAAGCACACGCGGTCAAGGCCGGCGAGGCAAGGCCTGGACCTCCGGCGGTGGCGACCAGGGAAAGCCGGTCGCAGCGCCCCACGGGAGCCCGTGGTTCGGGGCGCACCTTTCTGAGCAGGGCCGCCACCAGCTGCCGACGCGCCGGTCTCCGGTCTCCGGGGATAAGAGGGCCGCGCTACCCGCCGCTGCAGCTGACGCAGCCGCACACGGTCGCTGTCGTCACCACCACCGCCACGCACGCTCAACGGCTGTTGGGGGCCGTGCGTGCCGCCGCCACCGCCAGGCCGTCGCTGTCACCGCGGCTAAACGGCGTGATGATCGCATTAGGTCACTAGCGGAATACTCCAAAGAGCCGCTGCAAGAAGGACCAGGATTTTGCAGCCATCAGCTGGACTCGCTGTCGGTTTGGCACCTGAGCTGCCCAACAGCGGACTGGGACGTCGTCTTCGAGCAGCCACATGGGCCCGCAGGCGTGGGGCGTGGGTTGCAGCGGCATCCGATAGAATGGGTCGATTCGCTTGGACTCGTACCAGTCTGCCTCCAGAATCCATCGCCTGTGCTCGTCGGGCCCCTCATGCTCCAGGATGCGACGGACGCGCCCAAACCACAGGCTGGTAATCTGCTCTTCAGGTGCCGGTTTGCAGAGGAACCAGCCCCCAGGCTTCAGTGTGAGTGGCCCCACGGAGACCGACTTGTAGATGAAGATGCTGAAGGTGAGCTGGCTGCACGCCTGCGCCTCCTCCTCGGTGGTGAGGTCCAGGACGAAGGCCCGGGGGTTCCGTGCGAACTGGAGCATCAGGCTCCTGTGGTGGTCGGGCTCGAGGGTACCAACTCCGCGGGTCCCGTGGCGCGGCAGCCCGTGCATTTAGGCCGTGGCAGCGATAGCCCATAGGCGCCCATAAGGCCGTTGCCCTTCGGATGGAGCGGGTAGCAGTCAGCAGTACAGCATGTGCAGGTATGAGCGTGTAGACGCGTCCGTGGTGAGCAGCATGAACTCGGAGGAGGCACAGACTGGGAGGTCGCCGCCCAGCAGTAGGTCCTTGTCCCAAAAGATGGACGCGGGTGCCATGGCCACGAACTGAGCAGGGTCGGCTGTCAGCCAGACACGTCGATGCTGCCGGAAGCGACCGTACAGCACGAAGGTTGTACAGCAGGCACAAGGTGTAGTCGGCCGCTGTGCTCATGATGTTGGCGGCGGGGCTCTTGCGGTTGAACATGAAGGAACCAAGCTTTCCCCACAGGCTTTGACGACGTTTCCCTGAACCCGAGCCCAAGATGCCGACATCGAGAACGCCGCTCCAGGCCCACGTTCCCAGAAAGATAACAGTGGTTACAGCAAGTGTGTCTGCAGCCATGAGGAAGTGGAAGAACGTTCATGTCAAGCCTCGGTCAACCTCAGTTATAGACGCAGACGCAGTCAGCAGTCATTTGCCTAGATAACCGCATTACCTGATTTATCAATGTTCTTGGCCAAATTTGGTCGCAGCAAGAGCTGGCTTGAGAGGCGCAGAGCGTTGACCGGAGGGCAAGCCAGCGACGACCAAGCAGGCGCCACTGACTCTTGCTCTTTGCAGGGAGCAGTGTGGAGGCGCCACAATTTGAGGCCGGTCAACAAGTTGCACCATGGTGAAAGCCGAGCAGTGTTTAGATGTTGACAGCAACGGTGTAATTTGTATATAATTATAGAACTATTCAATGAAATTGACAACTGTATTCTAGTGCGGTAGACGTAGTGGACCGCAAGAGTGACGGTTGGTTGGTTAGGGTGTATACGGCAGGGTGACACACGCGTTCTTTACCCGGCTCACAGCGCACACTATACATGACGCTTCAGGCAATAAACCCAACCGCCTTGCCCATCCGCATGTTTATACCCCAGTCCCATAACCTCACGGGCGGGAAAGGGGGCCGCATGAATGCGTGGGAGCATGCCAGGAGAAGCGACTGCGAAGCGTGAGATCACGTGATCTGGCAAGGATACCCGCAGCCCCGCCCGCCCTCTTACCTGCCGCACTCCGCCAGCCGAAGCACCGCCGCTGGCCTGTGGGCTGGGGCAAGCAAGACACGGCTGAGGGGCTGCTGGGAGCCACGGACGCAGCGGGCACTGCGGGCGGGAGAGGGGCTGAGGGTGAGCGTGCAAGGAGAAGCGACTGCACAGCGTGAAATCACGTGATCTGGCAAGGATACCCGCCGCTCCGCCCGCCCTCTCACCTGCCGCACAACGCCAGCCGAAGCGCCGCCGCTGCGGGCTGGGGCATGCAGGGCACGACTGAGGGGCTGCCGAGCCTGCAGGCCAGCTGCGGCGCTTTGGCTGGTGAAGGAGAGGAGGCGAAAGGGTGGGCGGGGCGGCGAGTATCCTTGCCAGATCACGTGATCTTGCACTGCACATTTACGTCGGCTGGCACGCTCACCCTCAGCCGTGCGCCTCTCTTTCCTGCCCAACGGCCACTCGATCAGATCCTGGCCCATCCCCCATGTCATAGTAACTGCCCTGCCGCTCGGCACGTCCCCTTTTCTCCTAGACCATCTTTCCACAACCGCTTTTCCTCAGTCCTTCATTGCCGGGGCTAGGCGACACAGTCTCCATTTCCAGCCTCGCCCCATTCCCGGCCTTATCCTCCCGCAGAGTCTCAGGCGGCACGCTGAGGGGGATGGCTAATGCGAGAGGCATGGCACAGGCGGGGCAGGTCAGAACGGCGCGCGTTGTGTGAATGCTTGTCCAGGCGGGGCGAAGGGCTGGGGCGAAACCCACGCCATCTCGCGATGTCCGTCCCCAACGGCCACTCGATCACTTCCTGGCCCATCCCCCATTTCATAGTAACCGCCCTGCC
>LSYV01000269.1:9814-27129 GCA_001584585.1 Gonium pectorale | reverse complement strand
GGTAATACGGAATGGGAAACGGGTCGCGTCGCGGACACCGGGGGAATGGGGGGATGGGGGGCAGGGTTGGAAGGCATTCTCAATAGCGAGGCCGGGTGCGCCCCTGTCTACCCCGGTCCATGAAAGGCTGCGGGGAGGAGGGTGGTGGTGGAGGCGGGTCGCCCAGGAAGGCGGAGAAGCTACTGTAGGGGTGGCGGGCCGGACGGTGTCCGAGCCCGGGCTCCCGCGCCAATGGGGGAGTGCCCGACACCTCCACACGCACCCGTGGTCTGTTCGCGAGAGGCCTGTTGTTCGCCCGCTGCAGCTGCGTTGCCGCCCGCCGCCGCTCTGCACCCCACCCCGCCCCGCACCCCAAACTCCACCCTTCCCTGCCCCCCACCCGCCGCGCCCCAGGATACACGAGCTGCCGGTGGACATGCGGCGGGACATGAACTCCACGCTGTCAAACATCACGTGGCTGACCCACTGGGGCATCCACACGTACCACCCGCTGCCCAAGTGGCGCCCAGCACACAGGCCCGGCAAGGTGGGCAGCGGGCGGGAGCGGGCGGGGGGAGGGGGGCGGCCACACGGACAGCAGCCGGCACGCAGACCTGCGCCGGCGGGCCTGCGCGCCGGCTGCTGACCTACACCTACGCCCACGCCCACCCGCCTCCGAAGTGTTGCTCGCTTGCTTGCCTGCTAATATGTACGTCTGTCTGAGCGCGCCGTCACGCGTACAGGACCCACACACCTGCCTCCGACCCAACCCCACACACGGATGTTGAGGGGGTAGCATGCGCCTCGGGCCTTTCTACTGAGCCCGCCTTCCTCTCTCTTGACCGCCCCCTACCCGCAATCCTCTCACCCCCCCCCCATCCCCCCCCCCACACGCCTCCCCCCTGCGTTTTCCTTTTCAACACACGCCTCCCACCCACGCAGGATATTGTGATCCCGGTCATGATCACCACCCAGGGCTTCCAGCTGTCGCCGCTCAACCCCGCGGTGGAGGCCAGGGCAGCCAAGCGGGGCAAGCCCTTCGCGCGGCCGGGCACCTTCTTCTTCGCGGTGGGGGAGGGCGGCAGGCAATGAGGGGAGAGGGGTGTCTGTGTGTGTGCAACAGGCAGGGGGCCGGAAGGAAGGGCTGGGCGAAGCAAAGCATCGCCGCAAACGGACGTCTCGTTGCCGCAACTCCCGCACGCCGGTGCGAGTGCCTGGTGAGGTTCGCCCGTGGGGAGCGCCGCCCAACGCCCTGTCCCCCCCTCCCCCCCCCCCGCCCCGCCCCGCCCCACGCCCCGCCCCTTCCCCGCCGGGCCGCAGGGTCGCATCTGCGGAGACCGCAAGGCGCCTGATCCGGTCACCGGGCTGTGCAGCCCCCGGCGGGAGGACTACAGCGCCGGGGTGCGCCAGGCGGTGAGAGATACACCCCCCACCCCCCACCCCCCACCCCACACCCCACACAATCCCTCACCCACATGCGCGAACAACGTAGCGGCCACAATTGGTTGAGCTACTACGCATACATGTGCGTGCGGCGTTGTGTTATGTATGCGTCACGGTATGCTCAAAACAGTTGTGTGTGTGCGGGGGGGGGCCGGGGTGCACGGACCATTGGGGCACTGGGACAGGGGGGCGGGGGGGGGCGCCGAATTTACGGTGGCCCGGCGCTGGGTGCTGGGTGCTGGGCGCTGGGTGCTGGGTGCTGGGGCAGCGCGGGGCGTGAGGCGTACCGCACACCAGGGCGGCGGGGGGGCGGCGGGGGGGCGGTGGGGGGGCGGGCAGTTGGGAGTTGGTGGGATGAGGGCGCCGGTGGCGGGGCGGGGCGGCGGCTGATGGCTGGGACCCCTCTGCTTGGGGACGCGGCGGCGGAGGGCGGTTGGCATGCGACTTGGGGCGGGCGGCGGGAGGGAGGGACACACACGATGGACCAGTGGTCGCTCGGCTGCCGATACCGTCACCACCTTAGGGGCTTGGGGCCCATGTCCTGGGCGGGGGACTGCAGCGCGACGAGTGGCTGGCAGCCAAGGAGCCACCTTGCCCTCACTGCCATTCGCCCCCACCCCACCCCACCCCCAGGTGTACCTCCACCACCGCAACCGGACGGGCTTCAAGGTGGTGCCCGGCACGGCGACGTACATGGAGGTGGGGAACCGGTGCCGGACTGGGTATCGTACGCGCTGTCCTGTACGGCATCCGGGTGGGCGCAGCGTGCCTGCCCGCGGGTGCCGCCCGGTTCCCCCCACCTCCCCAGCGCCCGCCTCCCCTCCGCGCCTCACGTCACCTAGCACCTGCGGCTCGGCGGACCTGCAGTACGAACTGGCAGAAAAGGAACACCCTCACCAACCCTCCAAAGCCCTTCAGCGGAGTTAGGCCCACCCGTTTCCCGCTCGTCTTTCCCCGCAAGTTTCCGGTAATGCCGCCACCGCATCTCCGGTGGGGGCGAGGCGAGGCGTGGCGAGGCGAGGCGTGGCGATGCTCCTCCCCGCTGGCGCCTCCCCGGGAGCCCCATGGCCCCCATGCGGCAGCAGCTCCCGCCCTCCCAGTACAGCAAACCCCTCCCACGACCCGTCTTCCCCCACCCCTCTTCCGCTCTCACCACCTTCCCATAGTGACCATGCAACGCTTCACCCAACCTTTTCCTGTTCAAGCCCGCCTCTTCCTTCCACCTGTCCCGCCTCCCCCCCTCCCCCTGCCAGGACATCTCCTCCCACAAGTTCTGCCTGGCACCCACGGGGGGCGGCCATGGCAAACGGCAGGTGCTGGTGTCCCTCATGGGCTGCGTGCCCGTCACCATCACGGACGGCGTGCACCAGCCCTTTGAGCCGGAGCTGCCGTGGGGGGACTTTAGCGTGCCGGTGGCGGAGAAGGACATCCCGCGGCTGCACGAGATCCTGGAGGCCATCCCGCCCGAGAGGCTGGCGGCGATGCAGGTGGGGGCGTGTGCGCCCGCGTGTGCGCGTTTGTGACGTATGCATTACGCATGCGGAGTGCAGAATACAGGTCTAAAGGGTAGCTGCGTGTGTGCATGTGTGTATGTGTGCGGTCAGGTGGACGGGGTAGGGGGTAGGGAGGGGAAACAGGCGGTGCCGCTCTGAGAGGCTTCCGCAGCGCGTCCGTGCTGCCCGCGCGGGTTGGGAGAATAGCGGTGGGGGTGGGCGGGTGGGGTGGAGGAGGGGCATGCCGTTGCCGGGCCAGGTAGCAGCGGGTGACCTGCGGCTGGGAGGGCGTAGGGGGAGGTGGGCTGCCTGCGGGATGAAGGGGTGCAGCGGAGCGGCCCTTGGCCCTACTGTCCTCTCCGCGCCCCGCAGGCGCGCTGCCGTACGGTGGCCGTATATGTCGCCGCACACCCATGCCTCCCTCCCTCCCTCCCTCTATGCCTCCGCTTCGTGTACCCGCTCCATGCTCCATCGCCCCGCCACCAGGCCAAGCTGCGCTGCGCCGCGCAGCACATGTTCTACAGCAGCAGCCTGGGCTCCATTCACGGGGAGGACGGCAGATACGGTGGGGCGGCTGTGGGGGGTGGAGAATGGGGCCTGGGGGACCTGGGGGAATGGCGCCTTCGCCGGGGGAGTGGGGAGTGTGCAGGAGTGGCGCGGGCGCGGATCAGGGCTGCCGTGCGTGGGCGTGAACCCAGGGGAGCTGAAGCCTCACAGTTGGGGGCGGGGGCGGGGGCGGGGGCAGGCACGTGCATCCCGCCCTCGGTCCTCGCTGTGCGGTTTCCCACACCCAGGACTGGGGGAACCAGTCGCTCCTCCCTCGAGGACCCGTCGCCTGCATGGGCCGGGCCGCGCCCTGGCCCCCGTTCCCTGCGTTTGCCGCGCTGGATGTCGCACCACGCCATCGCCCTGAGACTCTCTTCAAGACTGCCCTGAGACCGCCCCCCACCCCCGGCCCCCTCCCATGAGAACAGCATCTGGCATATCCTAGAACCCCGACCCTCGATGCACCCTGCGCCCCAGCCTCCACCTCGACACGTGCCCCCACCCCACCCCGCTCCCACCCGCCACGGCCCGCCCCAACGCCCAGCCCCTCTTGTCGGCTCCGGACAGCTTACGGATGCAATACCTCTCCGTCTCACATACAACCCCTGCCCCACCCGCCACCCCACCGCCCCATCGCACCCGCGGCCGTGCTGCCGCCAGACGCATTCGAGACGATCATCGAGATCCTCCGCATGCGGAAGCAGTACCCGGGCGTGCCGCCCGAGCGGTACACGGAGGTGGACGAGCACTTTCGCAAGTTTGTAAACTGCGACCTGGGTGAGAGGCAATGCTTGATGGGGCAGTGGGGTCGGGGGCGGGGACTGCGCATCTGGGGCAGCCTCGGCGACCGACGGGCGGGCGGACACCGGGGCCCGAACTCTAAGGAATCGAATCAGAGAGTTGCCGCACACAGCCCCTCTCACTCTACGTGCCCGCCGCACCAGCTGTCGGCACGGCCGCCCATCCCCCCCCCGCCCGATCCCGTCCCTGAATCCTCGCTTCCACCCCCTCCCCCCATCACCTCCCGCCCGCAGGCGGCCCCGACCGGCAGCTGCTGTGCACGCAGGGCAAGGAGCGCCAGTTCCCCAACATCTCCACCTGCTACGAGTGCCACACCGCCGTCAAGGAGCGGCGCACCGGCTCGTCCTTCTACGCCTGGGCGGGCGGCTTCGCGTGCTGCTCCGAGCTGGACATGGCCAGGTGCCCGCGGGCATGGCCCTGAGGGGGCGGAGGAGGAGGAGGAGGCGCCGCACGCCGGTGTCGTCGCGACGGCCCGCCTGGGATTCCACACGACCCCCCCCCCACGCCTCCACCCCGTTGGAGGAAGGCCGGGGGATGCTGGTGTCGGGAGGGGGCTGAGCTCGTGTGCGCGGGGCGTGAGGATCTGGTTAGGACTCACAGCTGGGTCTGCTTGGCGTATGCAAGTGCGGGGCATGGATCTGGATTCCGATGTGAGAGCTGGGAGCCAGGGTGGACGGGGTAGGGTAGGGGTGGCTACCCGAGGGGAGGAGCGGAGGCGTGTGGGAGGCGGAGCAGGGAGGGCGGAGGTGGGCCGGCACGTGGCCGTGCAAACACGTGTTGCAACGCAAGGCTGGCAGCGCCGGAGACGCGGCGCAACAGCAGCCTGCTGGGGGCCTGGATGGGTGCGACGAGCCGTGGGACGGAGGTGCCCCCCGTTCCCCGCTTCCGCGGAGCGCCACTCCCATCGGGGTGGACAGCCACATTGACGAACATGCGACACACCGCACTCGTCCCCGAGCCGCCCGGCACCAGACAGCAGCCCTGTCCGCGACAGAGCCACGCCCGGGGGGACAGCGATTCGCCTGTCCCGGGGTGCGGGGGCGCTGCGGGAGGGAAATAAAAAAGCAACGCGCGCCAGCCGCCCGGCGCAACACGCCACCCCCACGCGAAGCGACCCCTTTCCCCTTCCTCACCACCCCCCGGTGCAACGCGCACCCCCCCCCCCCCGGGTCCCGACCACACGCGTCTGGCTCACGCACGCATCGGCGCATCCTGCTACCTACCTACCTACCGACCGGTCATCGTAATGACGTGCGGTACTTTGCGCGTCTCTTTATGCGGGGTGTTGACAAAAAGGTAAACGCATACGACAAGCGTATGCGGGGTGTGTGCACGCGTGGATGTACGGCTGCGGGGCGGGGCAGTGCCCTGGGCCCCCACGAGCCCGCCCAGGGGGGGGGCCGCACCCCAGTCCACCCCGCTCCTCGCGCGGCCCCAACACTTCCCCCCTCCCACACACACACACACACACACACGCCAACAACGCATGGTGACCCCGGCTCCGACGACAATGCGCTCCGACGTGCCGCCCTGTTGGGCGGCCACGTGCTATCGAGTCAGACGAGACCGGCGAGACATCGACCAGAACTGCTGGCGACGAGAACCAGCCCGGTACAAGCGCATCGCACGACCCTGCGGCCAAGCGCCCCACACATGGCATTGGCACGTGGACGCACAGGAGGGCTGTTTTCTGGCGAGCCGGGGGATGAATACGGGGTCATGAGGGGACCGCACTGACCCGTGGGTCACGGCAAAGGCACTGCCGGACATATCCCGGACGCCCAATATTATGTTCGGTGGGGGAGGGGTTCAACGAGCGTTATGCGTGTGCTGGTGGCGGTGCACCCGCCGCGCGCTCCCTGGGCACTTTCTGGCCCATGTGGCCCATGCATCAAAATACCTGGCGAATGTGGGCGGCGCTCAAGCACGACCGAACGAACGACCCAACTACGAACGCATTACGACAATTAACCGATCAAACGTATCACATACATGCATGGCGCACGAGCATGAAGCGGGGGTGCAGCGCCGCACCTGTGTGTGCCACTCTATGTACAGTGTCCTCCATTCTGCGGGGAACGGCCAACGCCCGGACCACCTGCGCGGCCGGCCCGCTCCTGCCTACCGCCACCTCCGCTGCCCTGCCCCCCGCCGCCCAGGGCGCGGCGCCCTATCCCCCCCCATCCCATGTTCCCATCCCTGCGCACCGCATAACATCACTGCCACAGCCTCCGGCCCCACCCCCCTCCCAGGTCAAGTTGGACGGGAGCGACCACCCCTCCCCCCGGCTGCGCTGCAAACCACAACGGGCAGGGCGCCCGGCTTTACGCGCGGAGAAGCAACGATGTCGCATGCCCCTTCGCCGCAGCCGCGCGTCCGTACCGGCGCCCCGCTGCCCGCTCGCTACCGCGCGGGTGCCGCCTCCGCTGGCGCCTCCGCGCCCGCTCCCCTCGCCTCCGCCTCCTTCTTCGCCTCCTCCATCGCCCGCTCCATGGCCCGGTAGCACTCCCCCTCCGCCAGCCGCCGCTGCAGCCCGCTGCCCTCCCAGCCCGCCAGCACCGCCTCGATCAGCCGCCCGTCGCCCGCGTAGTGCCGGGTCAGGGACGAGCGCAGCAGCGGCCGCGGCAGGCACACGTGCATGTCCACGTTGATGATGCGGCGGAGGCGGCAGCGGGCAGGGCCGGAGCCGGAGCCGGGGCCGGGGCCGGGGCGCTGGGCTGGAAGCGGCTGGATGTGGTAAAAGGAGTAGTGGACCGTTCCGCGGGTCGCACCCGGCGGCGGCGCCGGCGTGGCGTCGGCGGCGGCCGCGGGGGCGGGGGAGGCCACGTGGAGGCTCTGGCCGAGGGACACGACCGCGCCGGTGGCCTGCACGACGCCGAACCGCATCGCCGCGCACACCCAGCGCGGCTGGAAGGGCCAGGGCAGCGAGGAGGTGTAGTGGGAGAGCGTGCGGGTGACGCTGGCCTCCAGCAGCTTGAAGCCCAGCAGCTGCCCCGCCAGCTGGCCCAGGTCAAACTCCCGGACCAGGCAGAGGAGGTGCAGCGGCGGCGCGTCGAACTCGCCCTCTGTGAGGAAGGCGTAGCTCTGAGGGAAAGGGTTAGAGAGCGGGGGGCGGGGCGGGGTAATGAAGAAGGGACATGAGTTGCGTCGCGGACATCAGCGGGGCGGGGAGGGTGGGTGAGGGGTAAGGAGGACAGACAATAAAAAGGCGTCCTCACTACAGAGGCCTGAGCCATCCCGCAAAGTAACGAAAAAGCCCACCGTCCCTTCAGTACAATGGGGTGGGAAGGGTGAGGCTGGGGGGCGGAGGGGGAGCTGCGCAGCGGACTAGCCCAGGGGGTGGGCGGGCGGGTGCAACAGAGGACGCCGTGGCGGGATGAGCGTGAGGGCCTTGCCCTCGTCCAAGCCTTACCTGCGTGCGCTCATCAAATTTGCAACCACGCAGGCTTCCCTTCTCTTGTGCTACGTCCCAGCCCTGGGCCCTCAGCGTCGCTGCATCCCCGCCATCGAGCTCCAAGCCCCAGACCCGAGCCTCGTCTAGTATTTGCTGTCCAGTTGTGTACAGCTCAGAAACATCCGTGTTATGCATGCCAGGCAACTGGAAACAACATGGGCGAAAAAGCGCGCCCGGCCGTTAGCAATTGGGCCAAGAGTGGATCTTGTTGCTCTTATTGTCCTGGATGGCATCTCTGATGATGGCATATCAAAGGGTGTAAATTGTGCGGCCCCGGCACGAATCGGCCGTACTGGAACCGGGTTGGAGGTTTCGGTGGGGATGGTACATTCCGCAACCCGCACTCGTTGACTGCAACGCCAACAAAACGTGGACATTTTGCGGCCCACACACCTGAAACATGCTTGCACGGACTTACCTAGGCCACTCGGGACCCTGCTGCACGCCAGCGCAACGGGTGGGTGACGCTACACTGCTTGGAGACACGTGCCTCAAGTCTGTCCATCTCTGGGTGCTCCTGTGATATGGCAGGCTTTGTCTGCATAGAAACATGCCACGCTGGACCGGCCTTTACTTGCCGTGTTGCCCACTTGCAGGTCACAATCCATCCGGCACAGCACGGAAGGTTACTTGCTGTCTGCAGGGCCAACTCAGCCAGCCGCTCCAGCTCGCCGCGAGTGCCAGACGGGTTGCGAAGCTCCTGGAGGACCGAGCTCTTCCAGCCAGGCGGCAACGGCAGCAGCTCCAACGGCAACAGCAACGGCTCCCACGCCGACTCGGCCTCCACCGCGTACCGCACGGCCTACAGCATCAACGGAAACGGATACCATGCCGACGATGGTGGCTACGGCGCGTCCACCAGCTACGCCGACGACTCGTACGGGACCCACGAGGCCCCCGCGGAGCACGAGGAGCACGGCTGGAGTTCCCGCGCCTGGCACGCGGACGCCGAGGAGAATGGAGCGGATGGCGCATCTCCCAGCGGCGACGCCGACGAGGCCGACGAGGCCGACGGGGGCGAGGGCAGCGGCCCCAGCTTCTTCACGGATGCTTTCCGGGACGCTTTGAAACAGGCGCTGCAGCGCAGCCCGCTGTACGGCAGTGACCCATATCTGACGGCTGGGTCTGACAACGAGGAAGACATCCCCCCGGAGCCGACGGAGAACGAGGTGGAGACCATGAACCAGCCCATCTTTACGGACTCGTTCCGGTCTGCGCTCAAGCAGAGCCTGGAGCGGCAGCAGACCGAGCTGGACAAGTACGGCGGGTACGGGTCAGACGACGAGTATACGGCAGTGCCATACGTTCCCTCTGGGCCGCCGCCAAGGTGAGGGGAGTATGTGAAACTAATTGCATGGGGGCGCGGAGGGATGTGGGGTCATGAAGAGGACAGGGTTGAGCGTTTGAGGTACGACGGTGGCATGGAGCCGGGCGTTCGATCACCCGGTGTCGTTCACCCGGCATGACGGGTGCCAATCCCACCATGGGGGAGGGGAGCAGGCCCTCCGTGGGAGCCAGCGGCGTCGGACTTGATGCCGGATTCGGCCCCCCTTTTGGGGGAGGAGGGGGGCTGGCGGGAGTCCTCGGCGTGGCGCGCTGGAGCCATATGGGCTGGGTGGCGCCCGCCGGGGGGCGAGGCTGGGCGGCGGGCGGTGGCATGGCAACGGGCGGACGGACGCCGGTAGCGGCGCCGCCGCCCCGGGGAGATGAAGTGGAGAGACAAAGCGGGGATATGAAGTGGGGAGAGGAAGCGGGGAGAGGAAGTGGGGAGACGAAGCGGGGAGAGGAAGTGGGGAGACGAAGCGGGGCTTCCCTTGGTGATGTGTAGCGGTAGGGTGCTGCTGGTGCTGTGGTACCGCAACCACAACTGCTGCTGCGGGATGCCAACGGCACACGGCACACGGGGGCTGGTGGTCCCGCGGCTGGCCTCGGCATATGCCCCTCCGGGGGGCGCGTTGGGTGTGCTGGGCTCCTGGTGCCCACCTCGGGGCGCAACGGGGGCAGGGCTGCGTCTGCCTGGTGCACAGCAACGCCCGCTAGTGGCGGCAGTTGGCGGCTGGTGGGCGGTGGGCGGTGTTGGGTCATCCCATCCCACACCCTTGCCGCTTGCTTCCTCCCTCGTCCCGCCCCCAGCTCAGCCCAGCCCACCCGCCCCCACGCCTCGGCCAATGGACTCCCCGTCCCGCCGCCTTGACCCCCTCCCCTCCCTCTCACCCCCAGGGAGATGTCCCCCATGGAGGAGGTGATCACCACGGCGCTGGGCTCCTCGCAGATGACACTGCGCCGCCTCAACATGATCAAGAACGAGGTGGAGGCGGCCATCGAGCGCGAGGCGCGGCAGGTGCGGGGAACGCAGCCGTCACCTTTACCATTGCACGACCCGAGAGCGCACAACCACCTTGGCCACCCGCTATCTATACTTTCTGTCACTCTTTTTACCGTCCTTTGTGCCGTGCATGGACTCGAATGCGACGCGTGCGCCCGCTGCCTGCAACACGTCCGTGTGCATGCCTCGCCAGTTGAAGTGACGTACCCCAACGTGACACGGTCTAGTAGCGAATCCCCGCCCGTCCTGTCCCTCATTGTGTCCCCGCAGGTCGAGCGACTGGAGTTCGCGCTGAGCAAGGTGCAGTCGGACCTGGCGTACTACAAGAGCCTGGAGCGCATGATGGAGGAGCGCAACCGGCAGCGCTAGCCGGACGCCTGCGCGGGCGAGGCGGGAGATCGGGCGTGGGGCTCTCGCTCCGTGGGGGCGCACGGGTGCGCAGGGGCCGTGGGGCTCAGCGGCCCTCGGGCACGGGAGGTGCGTTCCTCCGTAGGGCATGGTGGTGGCGGTTAGTGTCGCTCCGTGAGAGGAGGATGTGTGGGTGCGCACCGGTCACTTTGGGTGCGCGCAGTGAAGAATAAAAAAAGGGGCGGCGGGCTGGAGCGCGGAGCTGAGGGAGAGTCACGGGCGGCGTGGCGGCGGACGGCGCAAGCCGGGATTGGGGAGAGCGTAGGATAGAGGTAGCAGCTGCTGCATCAGCGCGCTGCGTAGGTAGCCGGGTTCGCGCCGGGCTGCAAAAGCCGACGCCCGCGCAGGGCACAACGCGGCGGCGCATCCCGGGTTTTGCAGACATGTCGAGCCTACGCAGCCAGCGTTTTTGAACTGAGAGCAAGGAGAGAGCATCGTCCCGGGGACATCGTGTCGAGGCTTGAGGGGCAGAGGCCTGCCGTGGATGCCTCTGGGTATAGCCGGCGCCCCGCACGGTACTGGCGCGCCTGCTCGTTCGTCGGGAGAGGAGGGGGGCTTACAGGCACTGGATTGGTGGACCGGCTCGTGCGCTGCCTCGCATGAAGCAGTGGAGGGGCAGTGGACTGGGGTCCTCGACCGTCGGGTCGCTGGCCCGGGCTGGACCGTCGGGTTGCTGGCCCGCTTCCCGGCTCCGGCTCCCGCGCAGGCATGGCCGCGACCCAGCGCCCGCCGGGGGCGCAGCGGGGCCGCCCAGCCGTCCCAAACGGCTGCCCCGCACTGATTGAAACCCAAACCTGTGCGCCCTTCTTCGCGTGTCTCTCAAGGCGCGTAATGCAACCGCGGCAGCCGCCGTTTGGGGCGACCGGCTGCCGCAGGCCGACTTTGTGAGAGAGCATGCACGGGCATCGTCGTCATTGTGTGTTTTGGTGTGCGTGTGCGAGTGGAGAGAGACAACATGGGAAAGAGCCGGGGCCGATGGACGCCGACCACACCCGTGCTCCTTTGTGGTGGTGTCGGTCGCGGCTGGGGCTGCTGAGGCGGCCCCGGTTGCGGGCTGTTGCGATGCTGGTCAGCGCGCGGGTGTCGCTGCCTGTGTCGCGATTTGCACGACCCCCGCAGTTGAGCCCCTGCGGCGGTGAGGTTCTGATGCTGGCGCCGTTGCGGCTGCTGCATCAGGGGGGCCCGGGCCTGGTCCTGTGGTGGCGGCTGCCTTGGGCACGAGGAGCTCCGCGCGGGGCGTCCCGGCGGCAACGGGCCGTTTTGGCGCGGGGTGCAGCCGGTCTGTTCTGGGAGTCGGCGGTCGGCGGTAACTGTGTTGTGTGCCCGGGGCACTGCCTTTCCTCGGCATGGGCCGCAATAAATATGGGCCTGGCCTGCTGGCCTGTACGTTTATCCGTTACTCGGGTGTCACTGGTTGTGTCGGTGGTTGATGTTTGAAGGTTGGTACGGGGAAAAAAGAGAGAAATTTCTGGGCCTCCGGGGTACGGTGTTTGAAGCCCGTGACGTGCTACGTCAGTGCGCACGGCCGTGTTGCGGAGGGCTGAGAGTCGATGCATAGGGGAGCGCCCCGGCCTGGCCTGGGGAACGCTGGGATGAGCTGCTTCGATGCTTCTCCGCTGCCTGATGGGCATCGAGCGCAATGGACAGCCTCGACGGAACTGTAATCGTTCATGAGGGCAGAAGTCGGCTGGTTGCTCCAGTTGCCCTGCCCCCGGTTCCGGCTCTACTGTCAACTCCCAAAGATTGCGGGCAAGCTGGGCGCGTGAGGGCCTCTGCCACCTGTGATTGGAGCGCCCAGCGGGGAGCATGGCATAAGATAGGAAGGAAGACAACCAGGCTGCAAGGCTGGCGCGGAGGCGTGGTATGTACTTTCGTTGATACCAAGGGTTGCCCTGGGCAAGGCACGCCTGTGATGATACCCTAGCCAAAACCGGAGGCCGCATGCGCTTTCGGGAGTTTTGGCTGGGCTCCTGGGCCGTTCCTAGCTCCCAACGAACGGGCTACCTAGGCGTGAGCCAAGTGCGGTGATGGTATGTGCGGTGATTCTGCGCTGCCTTCCCTGTTTCCGTTTCCTTTTACGACTGTGGAGGGCGAGTTGTCTGTGTTTGTGAGTGCCCATTCCGAGAGCAGCCCCACGACCACTATGTAGGTGTCTTGCACATCGAATCCTATGACACCAACAAGGCGGCCCCACCCGCTTGCGGCGGAGGCCTGCTTGCAGGCTGCGCGGTAGGGACAGCAGCCATCTTACTCCTTCACCCTTGATTCCACGCCACAACTCGCGTTTCGCGTGTATGTCACCCACGGCTTTGACGGACGTGTAACCTTCAACCTCCCAGCAAGCAGCAACATGACCTTTGCAGCACTCGTGTCCTATTGCCTACTCGCAGGCACACTGCTGCCGCCACTCCACGCACGCTACCGCTGCTGGCCTGGCGCCGTCCTCTAATCCCTTCCCACCCCAACAGCCCCCCCCCCCATCGCGCTGCGGCTGCCGAGATGCTGCAGTGCTGACCCAGCCGGACGACAAGGGAGTGAGGGCTGGCAGCAGGGCAGGGCAGCGCACGCAGCCCTCCCATGCCGGACCCTTGCCGGACGCGGAGAAGGGGCAGCATGGGAGGGCTGCGCCGCGCAGTCCTGCACAGCAGCCGCCGCTCGGCTGTAGCCGACAGCCGTGGGGCAGCTACTGGTGATGCTGCCGCTGACAGCCAAGCCGTGGTCAAGAGCCACCAGCCTGCGGGACGCCCAGCCAACGCCCATCGCGCTCAGCCCGTCGGGCCAGGCGGGCTGCGGCAATTGTCCCCGCGGCACTCGCCCCTGCGCCGGCTACACCGCCGGACCGAGCGGCACCAGCGCGCCCCTATCTGTGGGGCGGCCGCGCTGCTGCAGCGGCGGCTGCAGTGGCAGCCAGCCGAGCTCCTCCGCGTCCGTGCAGCGCGAGGGCCAACCCGCTGCTGGCGCCGCGCCGCCAGAAGCGGTGCCAGCAGCGGCGCCAGCAGCCATCCGCCTGAGCCCGCTCCCGCAGCTCCGTCCCGCGTCCCTCGCAACCGCAGAGCCGCGCTGCGGGCTGCTACCAAACGCTGCTCCTGCAGCTACAGGCATAGCCGCTGCTGATGCTGCGCCTTCCTCTCTGTTGCTGCTGCTGCTGCTGCTCCTACACCGCGACGACCAGCCCCCTTGCAGCCAAAGGCGCGGACACCGTTCTCACACGTCCATGGTTACACGTTCAACGCTCCACGCTGATTCCAGGCAAGCCATCTAGTCTAGGCAGTCGCAGCCTTGGGCTTGGCCTCGGTGCCTGCGGGGGCGGTGCACGTGAAAGACAAGGGGAGCGTCAGCTGGCCAAGTGGGCGAGCCGGGAGCTCCAGGTACTGCATAAGCTGTGGCCCAATCCAGCTGCGCGTTATGATCACAGCAGGGAAATGGAAAGCCAGGCCTTAGCACACGAGCACGGTCCTCAACCCAAACCCGGTAAGCCGCCCCGCACAATCCACTTACAGACGGATCCAGCATAGCAAAAAGGGTTAAACACAGTAACGTGACACTGGGCTTCGTGTGTTCAAACCTGCCCACCCTCCCCCAAACCCAGCCCCCTTGCCCAGCCCGCCCGCCCGGCCAGGCCCACTCCACCCAAGCCCTCACCCTCGCGGAAGCCGTTCTTGAACCGCCGCGCGAGCGTCTTCATGTACCGCATGCGGCCAGTGCCGGTCGTCTTACGGCCGATGGCCTTCTGCCCCCACTGGTCTGCGGGTCCCAAAGGGGAATGCGTACGAGTCGGCACAAACTCTTCTGAGATAATTAATACAACACGGCACGAAACAGCGCGATAAGCATCAGCCTGGCGCCGGACATGGCTGCGCCGACAATTGCCAATCCCAGCGTAAAGTTCAAGCTCCAGCCCAGAGCCTCCACTCACAGGTCCGCTTGCGGGCAGCGGGGTAGCCGCACGCCGAGCAGACGTGCTTCTGGTTGTGGTAGCTGGTGCGACCGCAGCGACGGCACAGAGTGTGCGTCTTGTTGCGGCGCTTACCTACAAGTACAGAGAGTTGAGAGTCAGATACCTAAGCGGCTAGCGCTCTCCCCGCAAGGGCTCCCATTGCGCGCGGCGGCCCCGACCCACCGAAGCTTCCGGTACCCTTGCCCTTCTTTCCCATTTTCGGGTTGTGTTACCAAGTGAGAGAGAGGGAGAGACGCGTGCGCGAGCGCGCCTCAAACCGGCGAGCTGGGGCCTTACGAGGGCCGTACTTGCAAGAATGCAGCAAGGATTGCCCTTTGCACCATTGCGCCATGCTCGCGATGCACAACTCTATCACTTATAACAAAGCTGACGGGATGGTGCACACCCACGCCACGCCCATCCATCAATCCGTCTGTGTTGCGCCCGGTTTTCGTTCGAATGCGACGACCCGCCGTCGTGGAGCATCTGCCTGCTGGGGCGAGCGGGGGGGGCACGAGTGGCAGCCGCACGTCCCCCGTGCCCCGCGGGGCGCTGCCATGGAGAAGTCAAGGCGGTTAAGCCGTAGCGAATGGCTCCACTTGACATGGCTCAACGCCCTTGGCTTGTCCTTAACCACGCACATCGGCTGGCTCCACCGCGCTGGCTCCTGGTGCAGCTGCGTGCTACTCGCGACGCGCACTGCTGGCTAGCTAGTAGCCCTGCAACGGCGCCTTGCACCCACGGGTTCCAGGCACGTTTGCATCAGTGCCCCGCTGAGTGTTGGGTCGGGAAGCGGCTCTTTTTGTACGTACGACGGTGGGGACGGGACGCAGCAACGCCAGCAGGGCCCGTCTGCTCGTATACCTCGCCCGCCATGCGCTGTACTCGGCGCCCTGCTGGAAACGTCACACCCTCGGGTGTGTATGTCCTGCCTTCCCCGCCCGTTTCTGGTTCTCTTTCTAGCCACGTCGCCCCGCCCCATTCCGGCCTCGAGCCACAGCCCGCGGGCGCTGCTCCAACCAAACACACCCTTACACGAGAAAAAGCACGGCATGGCGGACAGCTGGCAGCTGGATGGCCTGCAAGGCCTGCGAGGGGACGTGGCGGCGGTCCGACGGGCCCCACGTCCCAACATCCCCAGCGAAGAACAGGAAGGGTGAAAACGTGTCGCCACCGCTGTGGGGGCACCGGGGTCAGAGTGACGCAGGGGGCGTGGGGATGACACCGCACCGCACGCACTGCCCCCCGCCCTCCACCGCAGCCATGCCACGCCGTTCCGCGCTGCCCCCCGTCGTACTCCCCCCGTCGTTTACTCCCCGCAGACACTCGACGGCGTACGCCCGCGCCACTTCTTGGACACCCATGCGCCGTACCGCCATGCTGCTGCCATTCCCCCAGCATGCATGTCGCCGCCCGCCGCCCGCCGGGGCCGTAGCGCCCGCAGCGCGACAGCGGCAGCGCCCGGAGAACGCGGGCCCCCCGGGGGTGTGGGTGGGAAAGAAGAGAAAGCCGCAGAGGACGCAAGGGGGTGGGGCGTTACGGCGCCGCTCGCAGCGGTGTGCCGTGCTCCGGTCGGCTCGGGGGCAGCCAGGTCCTGCCGCGCCCGCGCCCGCGCCCGCCCCCCCGCCGCCACCCGCCTCTCGCACCCCGAACGCACCGCGGAGCGCGGACGCCCCTCCAGGCTCGGCTCTGATGGCATGGCGTACACACACCGCCGGTTATTGAACACACCGCCGGTACCCGCATTCGCCGCAGCGCAGCCCCGCCCCGGGCCCCGCTCCCTTCTGCCTGCCCGCCTCCCGTCAGCGCGCTTCGAACCCCAATACATCCCCACCCAACGCCCGGCTCTTTTCGCGCGCAGGCCTGGTCGGGCCTCGGCGGGTCCCCCAACTCGCCGTTTATTGGTTGACGCCCACCTGGGCCGTGAGACTTAACCGGCCTTCATTGGAACAAGTGGGCAGCGGGCAGGGAGGAAGCCAGGCCTTGGGTCGACGTCCCCGAACCCCCAAGCTCCTTCCCACGGCTGTCGACCGCCCTGCCGGC
Organism: Gonium pectorale; assembly: GCA_001584585.1. Classification (NCBI taxonomy): domain Eukaryota; kingdom Viridiplantae; phylum Chlorophyta; class Chlorophyceae; order Chlamydomonadales; family Volvocaceae; genus Gonium; species Gonium pectorale. The sequence goes on along the minus strand of LSYV01000269.1, from coordinate 10,699 downwards.
CGCCATCAATCGCCCTCGCCATATCAGTAAGTACCAGTCAGTCGCCCTCTGCTCGCAGCCATACGAGGCAGCCCCCCACCTCGTGGCGCACCCCGCACCCCGCACTCGCACCCCGCCCCGCCCTGCCCTGCCCTCAGCCGGCATCCACACTTAGGCCCCCACCCCTAAGGCCCCCCTCCAGCCCCCAAACCCCGTGTCCCCCGCTTGCCACTCAGTGTCACGTGTTGCGACCCGTTCCCAATCTTGACTGCCCCCGGCTCCGCAATCCTCTTGGCCCTTTCAGCCCCCTCAGCCGCCCATCCAGGACCAGCCATTGTTATGGCCCGCCCAGCCCCAGTCGCAGTTCCAACCAATGTGAAGCTGGCGGCGGCGGTCGGCCTCAGTCGCTCAGTCCTCGAACACCACGGTCTTGTTGTTGTAGACCATGACCCGGTCGTCCAAGTGCCACCGCACCGCCCGGGCCAGCACCAGGCGCTCCAGGTCGCGGCCCTTGCGGATCATGTCCTCCACGCTGCAGCGGGGGAGCAAGGGGGGAGGGGACGGGGGGAGGGGTGGGTGGGGCGGCACGGAAGGGGGTGTGGGGAGGGGACGAGCAGGCGGGAACGAGCTGGCGGGGCGGGGGGCAAGGGATCGAGCGGCGGGTGGCCGCAGCGGCGGCACCGGCGGAGATATGTGTGTTGGGGGGCGCGCACCATGCGGTGCTGGCGCTGCGCTGCAAGCCGTGATGCCGTTCGAGGGCCCACTACCAGGTAGTCCCCGCCCCGCCGCTGCGCACTCGCATTAGGCCGTCGTGGCCTGCCTCGTCCTCGCAGCACAGCGACCTCCGTCCCTCCCACCGGCCTCGCCACGCTCGTACGACGCCCCCACCTGCCCGCCCCCTCCCCC
>LSYV01000268.1:0-11684 GCA_001584585.1 Gonium pectorale | reverse complement strand
GCAAGGCGTATGCGTGGGCGTGTGTCCGTCCGGTGCACCGCCGGCGGCGCGCACCTCGGGCGCCTGGTACTCGGGGGTGCCCTGGAAGCACCTCGACGCGTGCGTGGCGCCCTCAGCCAGCGGCAGGCTCAGACCGAAGTCCGCCACCTTGGCGCGAAGTGGCAGCGGCGACGGAGCCGCCGTCGGCATCCCAGCCACGGCCTGCTTCAGGCGCTCCAACGCCGAACCAACTCCACGTCCGCCTTCGCCGCTGTGGTTCGTCGTGGTGTCGTCTGAGCTGCCCTTGTACGTTAGGAGTACGTTGCCTGCGGGAGACAGACACAGGTAGAGATCACTTATGTGTGACACGGCGAAAGCGGCTCCAGAAACCTCAGCCCGATCCGAACACGGCAGGAACGCCAGGAAACGGCTGCGACAAATGGCGACTTAGTAATGCTTGCGTTCATTTTTTTCTGTGGAAAGGTTACAGGCGGAGAGGCGAGAAAGGGCGCAGACAACGAGAGGGACACGGGGGTAAGACTTCGCATGCACGGGGGTAAGACTTCGCATCACGGGCTACCCGTGGGGCTTCATTGCTGCATACAGCAGGCGGGCCCATCGCTCTCAGCATCTGTCCCGCCCCGCCCCGGTCCGGGCACGTCCGGCGCAATCCGCGGTGCGCACCCGGCTTGAGGTCTCCGTGCACGATGCGGCACGCGTGCACGTGCGCCATGCCGGCGGCCGCGTCCGCAGCCAGGCGCAGGGCCAGGGCCCGGGGGCGCCCGCCGCTGAGCACGCTGCCGGCGACGCCCGCGCCTGCAGCGGATCGGTATGCAAAGGCAAGGCAGCAAATGGAGTATACACATTGGGAGAGAGAAGGGACATGGGGGGAGGCGCAAGAGCTGCAGCGCAGCTGTGCGATGGAAGCCATTGAAGCAAGTCGAGCTATACTTGCACAAGGCGGCGCAGTGTTCCCTTCACCCTACCAGCCGCCGGCACCCCTCCGCCTCACCCCGCTCCGGCCGAGCCCAACAGCCTTGCGTATACTACACTCACGAAGGGCCTGCTTGAGGCTTCCTCCGTTGCCGAGCTCCTGCACAATAAGCAGCTTGTACACGTCCGCATCACCATCACCACCGCCGCCACTGCTGTCTCCACCGCTGTCATTGCCGCCGTAGGCCGACGAGGGATCGGCGACCAGGGGCTTCAGATGGTAGGTGTAGGTCGCTGCGGGGAACGGATTAGGACGGGTGGCAGGCGGCACGAGCCACGCGCATTGTCCCGCGCATCGAGAAAAGCCGTTCTCTGGCAACCCCAGGCCGTTCCCCGTTGCCACAATGGGACGGCGCAATGGGACGGCAGCCAGGGACGCGAGGTCGGGGCAGCCGTGGGCAACGGCGCAGGGGTCGTTGTACAACTGCCGGCCACCAACCGCTAACCGTCAACGGCAGTTCACACGTACCCACCCACTACGTTGGGGTGGTTCATGCTCATAGAGATGGCCGTCTCGAGGACCGCGCGATGCCTCGCCGCCGAGCCGCAGCTGCCATTGCCGGCGGCACCAGCCGCATCCGACACCACCAGCGTCTTGACGGCCACGGGCAGCCCCCGCCACGAGCCGCGGTACACGGCGCCGTACGAGCCGCTGCCGAGCAGGCCGTACACCTGTAGCTGCGAATCCAATAGCTCAGCCTGCGGTGGGGCGATGGACGTTGGGGCGATTGACTGGCTGTGCTGCTGTTGCTGCGGAATCAAGAGGCGGCCGCCCGCCTGTCCCTGCAGCAGCCGGCACCCGCCCCAGGGTACGCACCTGCAGCGTCTGGATGACTCTCGACAGGCCCCCGACGCCCTGGCCCCGTTGGCGGCCCGGCAGTGGCGGACCCGCCCCAATGCTCTCGGTCCACGCCTCCGAGTGCTCCGAACTCGCCTGCTGATCGCGTCGCCTGCTGAAATAACACTGCGGGCGGGGTGGGTGCCAGCAGAATAAGAAGGACTCCACCGCCTTTGTGAGATTTATCCGCTTCGCCATGCCATACCCGAGTCCAAGGAGCGGAGGCGACTGGCGTTGGGACGTTGGGCGCACCGGGCCACCGGGGCAGGCATCTGGCGGAGGGCACGAACTCGGGCCACGGCTGCCGCATTCGGAGCGATACCGGCATCCATGCGCCAAACACAACTAGCCCTATATCTCGTGTATCACGGCCGCAAGCCTTCGCCCGTCCCGGCGCGCGTTGGCTAGCTGCGCGTCACGCGCACTTACGCCCACATCCTGCAGGAACACGTCTTCGCCCCGGCTCTGAGCCGCTGTGGTGCCGTCCTCGTCGCCGTATGGCGAGGAGCCGCCCGCCACCAGCGACCCAAGAGACGCCCCGGCACGTACGGCAAGGTGCTGTACGGCGCTGGCCGTGACGGTGGCGGTAGCGGTAGGGGTGGAGGTAGTGACTGTTGAGGGGGGGCTGGTTTCATCGGGCGTATGCTCGTCCGTTTGGCAGGAGACCGGATCGGTGCCCATTGCGGACGGGGGGGCGAGGCGGAGCATCATCTGACTGACGGCCTTCATGTTGGACTGCGGGCGACGGAGGACAGGGCGGACCGGGTTGGCCGGTAGGTCATTATGGCGCATTGGGGCGCATGGGGGGGGGGATAGGGGGTCACGCGGAATAGGACCACGCGCGCCAACGGGAGCCGGAAGCCGGAAGCCAGGTGCCGGGAGTCAGGGGCCGGGCGAGCATGCCGAGACTGCACTCCGGCAGCTCCAGCCTGCAAGCGTCCGGGCATGCAGACCCTAACCACGTGAGTAGGCGCGTCGGCGTAGGCCGGAGAGAACGGGGGCCGGGAGCCGGGTGAGGACGGTGCTCAGCAGAGCGGCTCACTACAGCGTCTGCGCACACCAGCAGGTGCAGGGCAGGGATGCCCGAAGCGCGCTCAGTCCGTTGCAAGAACATTGGCGCCTACCAGAGCTGAAGCCGTGCTCGACCCGCCCCCAGGGAGCAGCGCGCCGGCCAAAAGCTTGGTCGGCATCCGTTCAGACAGCGCAGCCCGGCGGCCGAGCTGTTCCGCTCCCTCCGCGCCTCCGCCTCTGCCGCTATCGTGCCCCTGCGGCGGCTCCGCAGCTGTAAAAAGACGGCTCATCTTTGCACCCGCAGCGCCCGCGGCACCGGCCCCCAGAAGAGACGCCGCGCTGCCTCCCAGTGTACAGCACCTGAAGCCGACTATGCCGCCGTCGAGTACAAGTGCGACGGCCGATGCACCCTCGCCAGCCTTGCCCTTGGCGGGACCCACAATGCTGGCACCGCCACTGCCCGCACCCCTGCCCTTAGTGATGGTGGGGCTAAGGCTGCTCTCCCCATTCGGATAGTTGCAGTTCTCACAGCGGCGGCGCGTCAGCGCTATCGCAGCCGTTGCGGTGGCTCCGATCAGCAACATGGCTCCGACGGCTGACAGCACAGATGCGGCGGGGATGACCCATGGGGCCTTGCCATGGCGACCCGCGGGTCGGTCGTCCGCCACAAAGCCGCCGCCGGGGACCGCAGCTGCATCAACAGATGCCGCTGGGCTGGCGACGGTTGGCGGTGAGCCGAAGTTAGGTCGCCCTGCCCGTGAGCTGACGCCAGTTTGGCGGTCTGCGGCGGTGCCGTCGCTGTAGCGGTCCGGGGGGGATGCTGGCGACCGCGGTGGGACCGGGAAGTCGAGTGGCGTGGCCAGGTCGGCCGAACCTGCGCGCACGCACACACGGGTGCATCAGCATCTCATCCGCTGATGCCCCATGCCACAGACCGCACCCAAACCGGCCTCCCTCACCGGTAAGATCCTCGTACGGCAGATCCAACTGTGGGTACGGCAGCATACAAGCCCCCGGCGGCGCATCCGGCGGCAGCCTACAGGTGAGGGTGACGTTGACGCCGGTCCACCCGTAGTGCGCCACCTCCGCCAGCACCAACGCCCCGGCTGCCGGGTTGTACGACAGCGGCTGCACACAGTGTGCGTACGAACACGTGTAACACAAAGAGGGGACATCGGAAAGGGCGGCCCGAGGATGCGTGGGCGGGCAGACACTGGTCGCCTGCGCAAAGATGTGCTATCGAGCAGCACTGACAGGCTGGGCAGGTACGCGGGAGCGTACGGCAGAAAGGGACATACGTTGAAGGGCCGAATGGGGTCCAATATGACGGGTCAGCGATGGGCGGGGTACCCAGGCACGCCCCAGCCGACAACGGGGTGGAATCCCCACGGCGCAAGGACCACCAGCCCGTCAACAGCCCTCCTGCAGCTGGGCCCTCAAGCCTAGCACCTTGCCGTGTGCCCCCACACGCACTCACCACTGAGGCAGCGGCGAACCGCATCAACGCCCCCCGCGCAGTAGCATCGTCAGCTGCCACCGCCGCCGGCCCCTGCAGCAGCAGCCGTGCCGCGCCGTCGCTGCGTGCGGGCTGGGAGGCCGCCGCCGCCGCGTGCTGCGTCAACACCGCCGCCGCCAGCGCACGCCACTCGGCCTCCGGAACCACCAGCGTCACGTTGTCCAGGCGAAGCAGGGGCGAGGGCGGGGCTGTCGAGGCCGGGGTGCTGGCGGCCGGGGCCCTGATGGGTGCGGAAGGTGAAGGAGGAAGCACCGTTGGGTGCTGTTACCTGCTTCTGGCGTGGCGTAATGGTGGCCGAGTCCGGAAGGAGTGGAAGGCGCGAGGAGGAAGCGAGGACAGCCACTGCTTGTGCAAAAGCGACAGCGGCGGTCGTGTCGCTGCAAGGGTACTTATATGGAGCGACACCCGCCCGATCGGGAAAGAGCTGGGTCCGGGAGGATCAGTCCGGGAGCTACCTATAGCCCCACGTGCGGCCGCCTCGAACGCAACGGCCACTCCCGGGTGCGTACGGCGGCTCCCTCTAGTTTCCAGGCCACGCCCGCCCATAGCTTGTGAGCCTCCCCAACGGAACTGGCTGCTCGCTGACGCACGGACCGTGTTTGCTCAGCGGAATAGTCCCTGCTGCCTCAAGCCTCTGCCTCGCCCACCCACTCCTGCCTCCCCACCTGGAGGGCAGCCTACCCACCTGGAGGGCACTCCGAAGTACCACAGGGGCAGGGAGCTGTTGGCCCAGGCCGCATCCGCCCCTTGCAGCGGCCCATCCGGCAGCGGTGCCAGCGCCCCGGGCGGTGAAGCTGTCGACGCGCCGGTGGAGGCGGTTGGATTGACCGGCCCGTCGGCCGGCCCCCAGCTCCAGCCCCAGCCCCCCGGCGCCAGGTTGTACAGCACCAGGTCCCGCAGCACCAGCGACCGGCCGAGGTAGGCACGGGAGGAGGCGGCCTGCGCCCACGCCAGGACGGCGAGCGGGTGGGGTCAGCCTCCGGGGTTCGGGCGGGCCCACGCCGCGACAGAACGCGGACTGGCCGACGGGCCGGAGTCACCGGTTCAGGCAAAGCCGCAGGCCGTCCCACGCCCTGGCCCGGTGCCGTCACTCATCAACCCAAGTGCACGGGACGGTTCCCACCACCCTGCAAGCCGTAGCAGCCGGCAGGGGGTCCGCACGCCCCTCGCTCTCACCCTCAGGTCGATGAAGGTGCGGGCACCCTCTGGAGACAGCTCGGCCGGAAAGCCCGCGACGGTGCAACTGCAGCCGTCGTCGCCGTCACCCGCCGCCGCCACGACGATTGGCTCCGGGGCCGCCGCCGCTGCAGCGTTTATGATTAATCCTGAAGGGCTTCCAGAGCAGAGGACAAGGAACAGGGAAGACGAGATTCCTCGGAAGGCACACTCGGTCCTGAGGCTGGAAAAGAAGAACAGAAGGGGAGCCGGGCCCGCTGCCATCCGTGAAAGGGACCATCCGGAACCAACGGAAAATCGCCATGATCTGGCGCCTGGCGCTCTGTCGAGAAACGTGGCATGGCGCCCCGATGAGAGATGTCGCATCGAGGGGAGTCGGGGGGAAGGAAGGCAAGGACGCCAAGGAACTGAAACCCATAGCGCGGCACACAAGCCGCACGGCCTACCTGGAAGCGGCTGCGGCTGCGGGCGGGATGGCGGTGACCCGCGCCCTCAGCGGCGGGTCGCCGCAGCCAACCGACTGCACGGCGAGTGCCTCCTCAAAGCCGGGCGCCACACGCACGGCAATGGGGCCCTGCAGCGGCTACCGTAGGCGGTGAGTTTGAGAACCAGGAGAGGCAAAACACTTTCAAGCGCTTACGGTCCACACCGTGCCGGGAGTGGAAGAGTATGACGAATGGCAAAAGGGGGTTCGGGACTGTACAGGTGGGGAGTTTGAGAACACAGAGGAAGAACCACTGTCACCCCGGAAGCGCGAACAGTCCGATCCCGATAGTGGAAGGGCATTCAAGAGGGGCGTTTGGGGCTGCGGGCCAGAGCCGTGTGCGGAGGCCGGGGAGCGCTCTAGCTAGCTAGAATACCCACCCATTTCGCCGCCTGTTCCTGGTCCCCTCGGAGCAGCGCCAGCGGTGGCCAGGGCCTGGCCTGCAGCCCTGCAGCCCCGGGCAGCGCAGCGCCGTAGGACGAGGCGGCCAGCAGTGTGCAGGAGCGGCAGGAGAGCTGCGCGCAGGGAGGTAGGGGATGTGAGGAGTGGGCAGGGTGGGGCCGCTTGGATGAGTGTTGCTGGAGACTCAGGCAACCAGGAGACACTCAGGATACACCATATTTCTGCATCACTTTCAGACGGGGTTGGACGCCGGTGGTGGGCAGCCGGTGGTACTGCCTTGCCCGTCTTTTATCACGGTACTCCCGTTGCCCCTGCACCTTGATACCTGCGTCATTTAACCTTGCGCGCAGTCAGTAGCCCCCGCCCCCCGCCCTGCACCCCAAACCACACATCACTCACTCGCGGCCACATCTCCAGAAGGTCCAATTTCAGGGGCGAAAGTACCGCATAAGGAGCTGACTCCGCAACGGGAGGAGGCGCCTGCGAACATTAGTGAACCCGGAAGTCAGGATGGATTCCCTTGGGAATGGCACGACGGGGCGCGACCCCATCGTGGTTGGAGGTTGGTGGTTTGGCCCCACCTGCGACGCCTCCAGCCGGATGCGCAGGGCGCCCGTCGCGGCAACTCCCCCGCCCTCCGCCGGGACGCCGTACGTGTACTGCACCAGGTCGCTGGCGTTACGTTGTACGGCGCCCGCCAGGAAGGCGAACTCGGGGTCGGGCAGCACCAGCGTGCAGTTGACCAGGGACAGCAGAGCGGTGCCGGAGGGTGACGGGGAGCTCGGAAGCCTGGCGGCCAAACCGGTGCGAACCAGGTGCGAAGGGCGACTGTGGAATCAGGACGGTGGCCCTGGCGACAATCGAGGACATGCACAAGCGAGAGCACGCAGGGCGCAGGGAGGGCACAGGTGACAGAGTCGGAAAGAACGGCGACCGCAAGAACGTGTAAGCTACCCCCACAACCCATCAGGCACGTACCTGCGCTCGACAACAAAGCTGGGCAGCTCCAGCGCCAGCAGGCCGCCCGCGCTGCTCGGACTCGTGGCGTACGGCAGGTTGACAAGCGTTACGTCGTACAGGTTGACCACCGGTGCGGCCGCCTCCAAGCCCGGGGCGCTGGAGACCCACACCCACTGCCTCTCAGCCAAGTCCAGCACCGAGGTGAGGCCGGGCCGTCCCAGCAACAGCAGTTGGGCGTCGGGCGTGCTGGCGTTCGGCTGCACCGGGACCGCAGCACGCGTCGTATGAGAGTACGGACGTCAATACGCCATGTGTGAAACCCACAGCCGCATAGGCAAGCACCCCAGCGAAGCAGCTCCCCTCGCATAGTTCCACAACCACACAGCAGCCAGCCTGCACCTCCCGCCCGCCCGCCCTCCCGCCCGCGCACCCACCGGCGCCCAGCTGCCGTCGCGCGGCAGCGTTGTGTCGGCCGCCAGGGACGCAATGGTGGGTCCGCCTGCCGTCGGCTGACCCAACAGGCTGTGCAGCTCAGCGGCGTCCCGCACCGTACCCGCCGTACAGTACGGCGGCCCGGCGCCTTGCGTGGGCGTGCGCGCACATGTCATGTTGACGTCCCTCCACTGCACCGCACCGCCGCCTCCCCGCCTGCCGTCGGGCCCCGGAGCCACCGTGTCCAGGGACGAGATGAGCATGTCACCGCCCCGCAGCGCAACGCCCGGGGACTCCGGCCAGCCCGCCGTGCTGGAGCACAGCCCCCGCAGCAGGGTGGCCAGGTCAGCGCAGGACAGGAGCAGCGTCACGTTCTGCATCACCAGCGTGGCCCCGGCCTCCACGCGCACCAGCAGCGAGGGCGCCAGGTCGCGGAGCGTGTTCCGGTCCATGGCGCCCAGCGGGAGGTGCGTGTCGTTCAGGTAGTGCGCCAGCGTGCGGAAGGTCAGGGTGTGGCCTGCGGGCGCGGACGCGTGGGGAGCGAGTTGGACCTAGTGGACAACGAAAGGGGTGCGTCGCCCCTGGCGACACTCGTAAAGAGGGGGGAAGAAGGGCTGCGAGGCTGGGGCATGACGGGAGTTTATGGGGCAGGCGGCGGGGTCAAAGGTGTATTGGGTACGGCAAACACATTGTGTCCCACTTCAATGCGTTTCCCAATGATCGTGTAACTAGCAGCCGGGTTGAAGAGGGATCAGCCTTTTGCAAATTTTTGGTTGATTGCACATATATTGTGGCGTGACGGGGAGACAGGTGAGGCACCAGGCGTGCAGTGGCTGGCCGCGGCTGCAAACAGTCAAACGGCAATCAGGCGCACGCTGAACAGGCGCCAGGGCGCACTACGACCGACCACAACGGCGTGCGTGTCCGTGCGATGGCGGTTGTCGGGACACGGTGCTGCCGGCCCCTGGCGCGTACCTGACTTAAGATACATGGCCGGCCCAAACGCCTCCAGCTGCGAGGCTATGCGCGTCCAGGCAAGCAGCGAGAACAGCGAGCTGGGTTCCGTGGACGGAGGCGGAGGCGGAGGGGCGGCAGGAAGGGCACCGCTGCCGCTGTCATCATTCGTTGGGAGTTCGTCATCGATCATAAGGCCCATGTCGATCCCCGAATCAGAAGCTTCACTGACGGCATCCGCATCACTGCCGTCGACTGCGCCGACTGTGGCAACTGTACTGCCGAAACCAGGCGGCGCCAGCGCGTCGGCGTCGCTGATGCCCGAGCCCACTGCGGCGCTCCCGCAGCTGATACCCGAGCCCACTGCGGCGCTCCCGCCGCTGATACCCGAGCCCACTGTGGCGCGCCCGCCGCTGATGCCCGAGCTCACTGTGGCGCTCCCGCCGCTGATGCCCGAGCTTACTGCGGCGCCCCCGCCGCTGATTCTATCTGACGCTCCTGGAATTCTAGACTGCCGATTAGTGTCGTCGTTTCCGATATCCGCAATACCGATATCGGTCACGTCATCAAGCTTATAAAGCAGGTACTCGATGGGCACATTGGCGCCACGTCCGTAGATGAGGACAGACGGCCTCCCTGGGGGCAAGGTTACTGTCCAGGCTGTAGTACGGTTGATCTCATCGGGTACGATGGAGGTGGAGCCTGTGCCGAGCTGCGCTTCGCGATAGAAGACCAGTCCACTCGGCGGCACGATCACAGCGCCTTGCACCCCCGGTTCCAGGCCCAGCAATAGCAGCCAGCAGAACAGCGCCCGCCCGAGGCAGTGAGAGCGGAGCTGCGTCCGCCCACACGGAGCCCTAGATTGGCAGCTGCAGTTCACGAGCGTTACAAGGGGGACGGGTGGGCCTGGCTGAGGCTTGCCGAATTGCAGGCAAGGTTGCGGGGCACGGAAAATGGCGATGCGGGGCACTCGCTTGGCTTACAGAAAAGTAGTGACAGGGCGCAGCGACCCGAGCCATAGGTCCAGAGCGACCAAGTGCGCGCAGGGTTACGAATATTGGCTAATTGGCCTAGGCTAGCCTGAGCAGTCACAGGCGGCGACCGCCTTGGAAAGCCAACTAAACAAATGCAATACAGGTTGAACAACTAACCTCGGCACGGAATGTACACGGTGTGCTCTCAGGGAAGGCCGCGCCATTGAACCACGTGCGGCTTCCCGCCAGACCAGACACCGGAGCAGACCTGTCATAGCATGATAAGCATGATGACTGCCAGGCGAACACGGAAAGGCAGCCTCGTTCGAGCTCCTTACGAACAAAACTTGTGTGTACCGGTACCGTATTATAACAGCCGTCTCTAGACGGCGACATGAGAAGTGGACCGTAAATAGTATAATAGATGAAAATACTTCACTCGTGTGTCCCGGCCCTTTTCCCGTACTGTGTACATGTCGTACGGCACCATACCAAGAATGTTGCAGGTGGAGACAACCGATTGCGAACGGCCTCGCCTTCCTCAGATGCCTGCATGGTAGGTAGCTTCGCCACGTTTCCAGGGATGTGTACTCGAATGCCGCCCATCCCCCATCGGCCGTAGCCGCAGTCTGCAAAGCCCCCCCCCACCCCACACACACACACACACCTACCGGTATCCTCCTGACTGGCCCGTTCACACACCTTGCCAGTGCCTGTCACCTCCTTTGCGCGTTTGGCTGGCCGGATAGGCAGGTGAATATTCGACCTGCGTCGTCGTTTGCGCACCCTTATCTCGCCGAACTCACCCTACAGCCATGCCTGTGGAAGTTCGCCTGGAGGTTACGGTTACAGGTTACAAAAGCCTGTGCGGCCATGGGTCGACTGTAAGTAGATAGTCCGAGGGCCAACTAGCATCTCAGGACTCAGATTAATGGTCCAGCGTCAACTACTCCCTCCAAGGCATGCAGCATCCGCCAGACAAGTAACTGGCTTTGCGATGTGTAAACTCGATGCCGCAACCACCACGTCCAAAGCTCACACCACTCACCCCCGAAGCCGAACGGGGAATGTTCGTGGGAGTCGGACCCACGACCTCGAGACCCCAATCAAGTGGATCCGACCACACCCGGGAAGTTCACCCGGCACGCTCTGCTGCGCTGCGCGCCTTCTCGCGCCCAAGTGCTTGTGTTGAAAAGGAAAACGCATACGACGAGCGTAAGCGCGAAAGTGCTTGTGTCTCCCGAACGCCATGCAGCGCTCCGCAGTTGCAGTAGCAGGGGCGTGAGCGAACCCATTCGGGCGCCCAGCCTCCTCCGCGCGCGAAGGCCGTGGGCAGGTGCGGCTCCAGCAGCAGCTCCATCGTCATCGCCTCCCGCTCTCCGGTGGGCAGCGCGTGCATCACCGTGCCGCGCGGCCCGATGACGCCGCTCACGCCGCTGCTGCTGCACCTGCGGAGCGCCACGCAGCATGGCGTTCGACAGGCGCACACACACACACACACCGTAGCCCACTTAGGTCACAGGGTCTTGCTATGTCATTCGTCGCATTTGCGCTACGTTTTCACTTCTCGCCTCTGACATTCCTCGCTGTGCCCCTTCCCTGCCCCTTCCCGCCGCTCTGCCTGGCGCGGCTCGTTTTCCCGGTGCTTGTAGGTGAGACAACGGTAGTCAGCGGGTCGGGGGGCTGGGTGGGCGGGGGTTCGGGAGACATGCACCAGCCCACATGCGATGCACGTAGGACCAGACTAGGCGCACCCCAACACGGCATTGCATAGGGTCACCCCAGAGAGAATTCTGGGCCGCATCGGGGGCTACGGTGGTGGTCGCCGCCGCACTGACATGCAGGGACATCACCCCTTCGACTGCCTCGGGAACTGGGTCCTACAACGACTTCATCACTTTCGCGCTTACGCTCGTCGTATGCGTTGTTCCTTTTCAACACACACACACACACACACACACACAC